>APFE030743322.1:0-36465 GCA_000404065.3 Pinus taeda
GGACCCTATATTAGGTTGGGCGAACCTACCTATGGTTTTCGGTCCATGGTTTTGGACGCGATGGTTTTCGGTCCATGGTATTGGATGCTTCAGCATGTATGAATATGTATTGTAACATTGAAAGGAAATAATGAAAAATCAAGCTGGTAGTCTCGGTTTTGAGATCCAGTGGGAAATCTCTGTGTATAAGTGTTTTATGTCTTATGCTCTCGCATTTTTATCTTTCCTGTGATTTAGAATTCGTATGCAGGTAATTTCTGTACGGGGTTAAAACCTACAACACCAGGGTGGGGAGAAGAGGTTTGTGTCTATTCACCACAACCTTCGATATTATCTTGTAGACCACATTGCATAGGGAAATGGGTCTGAACCTATCAGGAGTTAGAGTTGAATCTTGTTTAGGGATTAGGGTAATAAAGGTGGTGTTAAGCGCCTTCAGAATGGTCTTGTCCCTCCTAGAGTCTTCCACTACATTTAGAACATCCTGTTTTATAATATTCCAACAAGCTTTGAAAAAATCAACATTGAAACCATCCGGACCTAGAGCCTTACCATTTTTCATTTCTTTTAGGACCTCATTGATCTCCTCTTCCGAAACTGGTCTGTTAAGGTTGAAATTTTCCTCATCGAAAACTAGCTTAGGTATGTGCCTTGAAATAACCCTGATAGACTGTTCCTTATCTGAACAGGATTCCTGAGCAATACCATGAAAGTGCTAAACCAACACTGCTGCTATTTCTTCGTGAGAATGAAGAAGATTACCTCCTTCATCCTTGATAGAAGAAATCTTGTTGTGAACTCTGTTCGCCACAGTGGATCTGTGGAAAAAACTGGTATTGCGTTCTCCTTCTTTTAGCCATTGCACTCTGGATTTTTTCCTCCAAAAAATCTCCTCTTCTTTGGAGAATTTCTCCCATTCTTGTTGATATTTGGTAGCTTGCTCATTTCTATCCTTATCAAAGCCCTCCCTAATAAGGGTTTGGTTAAGTTCCTGCATTTTTCTCTCAACAGATTTTTTTCCTTCAAAAATGTTACCAAACTCCTTCTTGTTCCATTTCTTGAGCCTGAGTTTCATGTGTTTTAGTATTTTTTGGAGTAGGGAACATGCTTGTGCCCTGAATTTTTAATTCTTCCACCCACCAGATAGCTATTTTGTTGGAAAAATCGGGGTGGGAAAGCCAGATGTTTTCAAGTCTGAAAGGTCTATTCCTGGGAGTCCCAATACCCTCCATTTGCAGTTTCACTGGTCAATGATCCCCCTCCAATGGGGAGAACTCTTGCAACTATGTCCTTGTCCTTGAGCATAAGATCCTCTGAGATAATGAATCTATCTACTTTGGAAGCCACCTGAGACTCTCCTCCTCTTTTATTGTTCCAAGTAAAAGTTCCATTACTCATAACAATATCCACTAACTTCATATTATCTATGAAAGATTAGAAAGCACAAGAATATTTATTTAGAGTTCTGGTACCCCGTTTTTCTTTGACAATAATTTGATCATATTGAAATCACCCCCCAAGATCCAAGGAATACTTGCATGTCTTTCCCTAAGATCCTGCAGGGAGTCTAAAAGCTTGATTTTTCCATCCATTCTTTGGGGTCCATACACATTCGTAACTAGGTAGACTTCCTTATCTCCCACTGGCTGTATGACCACTGATAGATAATCCCTGGCTACCTCTGCATGTATATTGCCAATTTTTTGGGGGTTCCAAAGCGTGAGAATGCCAGCTGCTGAATTCTCTGCTTTGACTTCCAGAAACTCAAATTTATTGAGCCATTTACTGTGAATCTCTTTTATTTTCTAAATGGAACATTTAGTCTCCTGGATGAAGATTACATCCGGTGCTGCTTGTTTCATTCTATTACTAAGTATCCTTTGTTTTCTTTTACTACCTAGGCCTCTAATATTCCAAGAAGTGAACTTCATTATTAAATATTTGTAAAGGAGTAACTGGATAGGTCTTTCATCTTACCTAAGTCTATCATTAGCTTTCCACATTCCATCAAAGGCTTGTTCTGCTTTTTCCTACTTCTTTTATTTCCTGGGTATCTGGGTGCCAAGCCCGGTGTGGTTTTCATAGCTTTCACACCTTCGCTAATCTGCCTTTCATGATTCCCTTTGTTTTCAAGACCTGTGGTCTGAGTTCTCCATAAGAACAGTTGTTGAACTCTATTGAACTCCTCTAGAGGTAGTGAATCCACTCCCTCCCTAGTTCCTTGTTTCAGGAATCCTTCTAGATCTAGATTCTCTTTCTCAAGAATCTCCTGTATTTCGTGGTCTTCCATTTCCATCTCACTCTGGGTCATTTCCAGATCCATCTCCAATTCTGTGTCACTTGTCATTTCTTCTTTCTATTTGTTAATTTTTTGTATTTGCTCCCCCTCTTCTTTGTTCTCCTTATTCACTAGAGTGTCTCCCTTGGCCTAATCTGCTTTTGTTATCCCTTCTTCCTCTTCTAGTGCTTGGAATCTATTTTGACTAGGTTTTTCCTTTCATTTTGATGTGTCTTCGACCCCCTCTTGCTCCCTTTTCCTTTCTGGACCACTTTGTGAAAGCCTTCATTGTCTTTCATGGTATTAGTTTTACTAGTATTTTCAGTTTTACTGAGATGGCAATCTCTGAATAGATGCCCATGCTCATGAAATTTACAACTTCTGAATGGGATGTGCTCATAATACACTGTTTGTACCCATTCTTCATCAAACACTTCCAATATTACCTCATCCAGTAGAGCTCTAGAAATATCCATCTCCACACATATTCTTACAAACGATGTGTATTTTCCCCTTTTGGTGGCTTTAGAAGCTTTGACAAAATGTCCTAACTTATTTCCTATGGAAGATAGGGATTCCAGTTGCCAGTAATCTAGAGGTAGAGAGTAGAGTCTTACCCAAACTAGGACCAAGGTAAAATTTTCACGTTCTGGGACAAAATTCATGATCCAAGGTCTCATGTACAGGCCTGCTACTACATAAAAGTAGGGTCCTCCTTCGAACACTCTGTCCTTATCTTCAATGTTTGCAAAGACTACAGTAAAGAATCCCTTTGACCCAAGATGTAGTTCTATGCTTCCTTTTGGTTTCCAGTGGTATTTAATCCATGTCTGTAATGTTTTTTCAGTGGGCCATAAACCCATGAACTTACAAATGATTGCATAAGTATGCATGTGGTCCTTATGCACCTGTAGAGCAGGGTCATTCAAAACAACTCTAGGAGTGATAGTAGTCTTGGGTTTGCATGGTCCCCTTCATGTTTTGTCTTTTGTGCCCTGTTCCTTGTCCTCTTCCTTGCTTTCTTTAGTGTTTTCATTTTCCTTAGATTTAGAGCCCTCCTGCTCCTTTTCACTGTTTCTTTGCCTTTTAGCTGAAGGATCTCTATCCTCTTCTAATGGTTTATTTCCTCTATTTGCCACTGCCTGCTTGTAGGAGGGAGTGGAGTTCCCTCCTTTGTGGCCTTCCATGGAGAACGAACTCTACTAAACTGTAACCCTAGCTCCAAAATCTCCCTCCTGCGTGCTCTCCCGTTCCTACCCAACTCATAATCATGTCCTCTCAATGATTGTGGAGATTTCAATAGAGATGTAATGGAAGAAAAAAATTCAATTTCCAATGCCATCTTCTTGAACAAAAGTAGACAATACGAAGAGTATGTTATTAATGATAAGCTTCACTACTTTCATAGAACGAAACACATAAAAACATAGTTGATCAACTTTATCATATTTTGAAACAACCATATATATATATATATATAGAGAGAGAGAGAGAGAGAGAGAATTCTATAGCATAAAAAGACAATGGAACAAAGAAAAAGCAACAATAGTAAAATACATCTTGAGTAAAAAAGGAATGGGAAGGAACCAATATATCTTTTTTTACTTGAGATGTACACACTAGAAATATGTTTATTACAAGAGAAATTTTTGAATCTCTTGTGTACAGATACAATAATAGAATTGAATAAGATCCACTTACATTGAAAGGAGTCATAATAGTGTGTACAAGAAAAGTAGCTTTCAATGTTGGTGGTGTCACATTGCACTTTGCCTTTCCCGTGCCTTTTAACAAATATGAAAACTTTCCTTTAATAATGAAACATAAATACATTGTTGAAACACTTTGATTGATAAGGTTTATCTTGTTGGTTCTACACTTTTTTACCATCTTGATAAACAATCGCCTTAAATAAAACATACCCCTATAAAATGATTTAGAAATGTAGATTTGATAATGCGTGGTGAATTGTATCATGCACCTCTCAAGGACACTATGGTCTTTGAACACTCAATGTTGAATGAGGTGAGAGTGCCATATATTTTTTGGCAAGACAATGTAAAATGCTATCTTTTGCATATTCCAATCCATCAAAAAGAAATAAATTTTGCTTTAATTTTAAACAAAATGAGATTGAAAGCCTAGTAAAATGCTGACATAGAATTCATCAATCATCATTGTTATAGGCCACCACCAATTGATCCACTTTTCCATATCTATTTTATAGTAATAAAGGTGAAAACATACAATCAAAAAATGTTGTTACATGTGGCTACAAAGTTAATAGTTCTTGAAGCATTTGAAAAGGTTGAAAGCATCAAACAAATTGTGTATCTTATGAAACAACATCCATACTACTATTGAGAATACTAGTAAAACTAAATAT
This sequence comes from Pinus taeda, assembly GCA_000404065.3. NCBI lineage: Eukaryota > Viridiplantae > Streptophyta > Pinopsida > Pinales > Pinaceae > Pinus > Pinus taeda. The sequence continues at coordinate 4,665 of APFE030743322.1, forward strand.
TCTCTTTGAATTATATGCTGGAAAATATGACATTAATGATGGCCTTGTTAATGGTGATGATGAAGCATTGAAAGCTTATTCAATTGGAGAAAATGGAAAATATGCTTCTTGTTGTAAAGTTATTACCATCATTTAGTTAGAAAAGCAATTGCATTATAAGAAGACAATTTCTAGTACAACTAGCATGCACTAGGATAACACATAGAGCATGAGGCTTGACTTTAGAAAAACTTGCATTTGGCCCAAGTGAATTTAGAACACAAGGTTTAGTGTACAAATATATTTCACAAGTGAAAAACCATGGATTCATTGTTCTTGCATCAGAGATTAACACGCCACAACTTCCATTTTAGCAAAATAATAGACACATAAATGAAACACTTGGTTGAAAATGCATCATGGAACTTTGATCTTGTTTGTAATTATTTTGCAATTACCAATAAACTTACATTAGTGTCCTTGACCATGTAGCTTGCACGCCCATCTTGATTATATTCAAAAAGATGAAGACATTATGAACAATATGGTTATTTGCAACCAAGAGATACACACACATTTCCTATCTAACTAACAATATTCAAATTGAATGCATCATACTTTGTTCATGATTTCCTTGCAAAAAAAAACATAATCATATTTGAAACAAAAAACCTTTGCAATGCAAAATTTGAGTTTGTAATGTGAGAGATCTATATAATACAACCAATTTGATTTATGAACATATATGTTGTTCCTTTCACTGTTGTCCTTACAATAAATGAAATGATAGCAATAACCATATTACACGTAGTGATTATTATTCGTAATTTCAATGTTGACATCTATTCAAATAGTCAAAATAGTCAAAGAAGAAAGCAAATAATTGAATATATAGAATCAATTCACTTGCAAGAATTAACATACAATTACACTCTCAACTTAGAATCTCAAATACACCATGTTTGGACAAGCAAGAATTGACAGACAATTACACTCCAAACTTAAAATCTCAAATACACCATCTTTGAACAAATATGTATGCAAGTTGTTGTCAAGTAGGCTTGTTAGATGCATATTAGAGTGATCATATAATTCATGCTATCTTGCACCTAAACTTAACTTTACAACAAATAATCATATACCTATTTTGTTTTACCTTTCAAAAAAGAAGAAGTAAAACTCATTATAGAGAGAAAAAATCACTACCCTTATTCCTACGATTGTTTTTCTCCTCTCATTATTTCTATTCTTCTTTAATACTCGAAATATTGTCATATGCTATAGTACCAACACTAACCTTTGTAACATGAATTTAAACATTTTTTTGATAAGTAAGAGACAAACATTCTATTAATCTGATCAAATTACATAATATACAGAGTGCCTCAGATAGCAAGGGCGGCAAAAAACCAGGAACTGAAGCTTACAAGATTCTTACAAACAGCACAAGGTGGTTACTCCTGCATCCACCAGATGGACCCGATGGTAGCAATAAAAGTCCACTAAACAAAATGGGTTCAAAACCCTCAGGTAACAAGCAAGAACCAATCCTCGTTGTTGAAAACATAACCCCAATCCAACAGCCAACAAGTGAAGGGACCCACCATCGGGAAACCAGCACATCTAATCCCAGCCGTTGAAAGCAAAGTCCCGATTCAACGGCCAACAGGGATATCGCACAGATGACAAGCATGGAGGTTAACCACATGATGAGAGTGGTTTTTTCTCCCCTCTCATTGCCATGTGTTACCCCCTCAGTGGAATTGCATGCATCTTTCACAAAACTAGATACTAGCCATGTATCACACAATATACCAAATAAGGTGTTGGGGTTTTGTGTCCATGGTTTCACAGAAATCCTGGGGCCCATATAGGGACCCACCGTGTACCCCACTACCCTTTGTAAAACGGACCCGATCTCAACTCTAAACTGGATCCAGAAAACAAAAAACAAGTCCAAAGCCCTGAGGCAACAATCCCAATCCATCTCAGTCGTTGAATACATAATCCCGATCGAATGGTCATCGATGATATCGCACGGGCGAGAAGTGCGGAGGTTAACCGCACAATGAGAGAATTTTTCTCTCACCTCTCGATGCCACATGTTTCCCTCTGAGTGGAATCACATGCACCTACCAAAATACCAATCTAAGTCCCATGTGAAATACCACTTATGGTATTGCATTCGTGGTTTCTCAGAAAAGTTAGAACATTCCGCCAGACCTTGTGGAGCCTTCCACCTGGAGTCGCCAACAGAAACCCTCTGAGCCAAATACACCTAGGCAATCTGTTCTGTATCATTGCCCGACTTGAAACCTTCATCATTCATCTGAAAGTGAACAAAGTTGTGGAGAGCAACCATATCCCAAAATCGTGGATGAATTAGGTGATATCATCCTCACTCCTGTCTCCCAAATCCCTTCGATCAGTGTTGTTCATCGATAAGTAAAAATCATTGGTTACCAAGATGAAACAGTCCTCTCACAATTTCGCTTCAGGTAACAACTCCCAAGCATGTCGAGAATCCCTGTCCTTATTGGCCACACCTTCATTGGCCAACCGATCTATAAGCATATTTTCCTTCCTTCTAACATGAACAAATATGATCGTTTTAAGGGTCTACAAGTGAGAGTGGATATGGTGATAAACTTGTAGAAGCTTCTAGTGCTTTGACACTTTATCTGGAGAAGTTCCATTATGAATCTTCTTGGCTACTCTGATGATCAAATCCGAATCTGCTTCAATGATAACATTCTATAAATTTGCCTCCACCAGTATCTCCATGCATTGATCTAATGCCACAAGTTCATCCATTTTATTGGTACCCTTTTCCAGTGGCCATGGAAGATGTATTTTGTGTGCCCTGATGATCTCTTATAGCACCCCCAAAGCTAGCTTCCCTCAGATTGCCCTTAGAAGCTCCATCAATGTTTACTTTGAAGAAGCCCTGAGGAGGGGGTTGCCATCTACTGGCCTCTGTGTTAATTGTTCTCACTTCCTTCCTTATTCCTTGAGGATTGATAGATTGAAGACCCAAATTAAGGATAATAATCTCCTCGTGAGGTAGCAGAGGATTCGTGGGAATTGACCTCATAAGGCTCTTAACTATTTCTTTGATATATTTTATAATTTCATTGATTATGTGTTGTGGCTCACTAGCTTTATTTATGAAGATCTGCCTATTGTGTTCTTTCCAAACATTCCAAATGGAAAAGCTTGGTACTAGCATCCAGGCTTTGTTGATGGTCTCATTCTCTGAGAAGTTCTTCCTCTAGTTTTTCAGAGTGTTGGATATGCTGAGACTGTCCCTGTCAGCTTGTCTGAAGCTTGAGGCCACCCAGTCCCACACCTTAGTAGAAAAAGAGCAGAGGTTGAGCAGGTGTTCAATCGTTTCCTCATGTGAGCCGCATAGGTGACATTTTGAAGGGCCACTGGAGCCTTTCTTTAGGAGGTTTTTCCCAAGTTAGGATCTTTCTTTGGTGCACAAGCCAGATAAATAACTTTATTTTCATCCAGTCAGGAGTTTTCCAAAGGTCCTTCCAGTCTTTATCAACATTTACAATGAATCCTGTGATTGCTTGTTTTGCCTCTTTGAGGTTAAATTTACCTTCATTATTCTTCGCCCATCTTACTTGGTCGTGTCAGGAGGAAACCAGAATTCTTTTGTGCTTTAAGTTTGTTAGGCCCCTATACTACTACTATAACCCCTTATTGTTATTAGTGCAACCCCCTTATTATATTGATGTACCCATGTAGTGCCCATATTGTTACTATTGTGCCCCATAGAAGCCCACTGTTGTTATTATTTTGCCTTTACATTATTATTGTTATGTTGACTCTGATTATACTATGACCCCTTAGACTCCTATATATAGAAAGGAGGTCTTTTCATTTGTATCATCCAAGAATTGTTCATTTATGTAATTTAAAGGAGGTTTCCCCCTCAAATAGGCTCAATTCTAAGGTGTTGATCTATCTTTTCTATCTTTTTCTTGAGCTAGTTCATAACATTTGGTATCAGAGCTTTGGATTCTAGGGTTTCGCTACTCCAAATAGGTTATCGTGGAATTTTCGCTATAACCTTTTTTCTGCGACGTTTCAGAAGCAAAAAACAAAACCCATTTGAGAAAAACTCGCACTGAACCTTGGGTCTGAATTTCAGATATTTTCACGCTATATTTGCGGAGATATGATCTGAGGAAGTTGGTCTTTTTGTAGACTCCTGAATTATATTCCAAACAGGTGACCTGGGAAAAATCATCATAACTTTCTCTCTATGCATCGGATTTAAATTTCATAAAAAGGTACAGAAAGAGGAAGGAATATAGTTTCTTGCATATATTTTTCAAAGCTAAAGGTTGAAACGGGGACACGTGGCATGTCGTACAAGTTCACTCTATTGAACTAGTCTATAATCAGGTCACTATGGGAGATTTGGCATAACTCTTCCTTGGAGAATCCAATTTGGATCAGACTAGTGGCATTGGAAAGAGGACACAAAGGGCTACGGTAGGTCACAATTTCATAACTTAAAGATCTAAAAGTACAAAGTTACAGTCGTTTCAAAATCAAGAAAAAGCAAGATGAGGAAGTTTGATGGCAAGGATCCAGTAAATTGGATAATTCAGATGGAGCAATATTTTGATCTACATGGTGTACCATTGTTACAAAAGGTATGTATTGCATCTTCATATTTAGAACTAGATCAATTTTTATGGTATAAAGAGCTTTTTTCTCGTAAACAACTTGTTACGTGGCCAATTTTCACGAAGGAAATGATAGCACATTATGGGGATACAAAGAGCAACACCTTCTTTAGAGCAACACCACAACAATTGGAAATAGTAAAAGGGCTTTGTTACATAGTGGAAAGTAAAATTATGGCAACAAGGAAGTCTACCCCTCACAACTATAAAGATGGACGTGTTGTTTCTCCTAGCCTTCCACAACCTACAAGGGTTACACCACAACAATTGGAAGAAAAAGGAGAAAAAGGGCTTTGTTACAATTGTGATAGCAAACGCAGTAAAGGTCATAAGTGTGTTGAGAAGAAATTATTTTACATATAGTATGAAGAGGAGCAAGAAAAGGGTCAATAAACATTAAAAGAAGAGGATATACAGTAAGACCCAACTACAGAGAAACAAGAAATGAATCAGACCATATCTTGTAAAGCATTGGAAAGAATTACCACTCCTCAAACTCTCAAGATAGAAGGACATATCAAGAAGAAAAAGGTTCAAGAAGTGAAACATCACATCAAGAAAGAAGAAATGAATCCAACCATATCTTGTAATTCACTGGTCGGAATTACCACTCCTCAAACTATCAAGATAAAAGGACATATCAAGAAGAAAAATGTTCAAGAAGTGAAAGATCACATCGAGCATCACGAAATGAATCCGACCATATCTTGTAAAGGATTGAAAGAAATTACCACTCCTCAAACTCTAAAGGTCGAAGGACATATCAAGAAGAAAAAGGTTCAAGCAGTGAAAGATCACATTGAGCATCAACAACAAGTTCTCCAACTTTTAAAGGATAATGCCACTTTGGTGAAAAATCGAATGAAACACAGGTAGATCAACATCGTAGTGAAAAATGTTTTGATGTAGGTGATTCGGTATTTTTACTGCTACATCTCAAGCAAGCTATTTAAGAGAAAGAAATGTTGGCAATACTACATGCACTTAAGAAATGGCGACCTTACCGAATGGGAAGACACTTCAAGGTAAAAATGGATCATGATAGTCTTAAATACTTTTTAGAACAACTATTATGTTTAGAATAACAGAAAAAATGTGTCAAAAATATGTTGGGTTATGACTTTGACATCATCTGTAGAAAATGGATGCAAAATTTTGTTGCAGATGCACTCTCAAGAAAATATGAGGATGTGGAAGCATTGTTTTGTGCTCTTTCTATTATCCAACTAGATTGGATAAACGAAGCAAGGGATGAATGGAAGAAGGACGAAGAAGTATGCCACTTATTCAAAAGTTGCAAAAGATCCCAATTCAAAGAATATTGCTAGAAATTGAACAGGAAGTAGAAATCATATTGGAACCTGGAGAAGTCATAGAAACAAGAACCCGATAGCCATGAAATCGATCAATTTTAGAGTATCTCATCAAGTGGAAGAACTTACCCATTGAAGATTCCACATGGGAGGACAAGACTTTTATACAGAAGCATCAAGAACTACTTAAGCGTTGAGGACAACACTTTTTGAAGGAGGGGCATGTTAGGCCCCTATACTACTAGTGTAACCCCTTATTGTTATTAGTGCAACCCCCTTATTATATTGATGTACCCATGTAGTGCCCATATTGTTACTATTGTGCCCCATAGAAGCCCACTATTGTTATTATTGTACCCTTACATTATTATTGTTAGGTCGGCCCTGATAAATATTATGACCCCCTTAGACTCCTAATAATAGAAAGGAGGTCTTTTCATTTGTATCATCCAAGAATTGTTCATTTATGTAATTTAAAGGAGGTTGCCCCCTCGAAGAGGCTGAATTCTAAGGCGTTGATCTATCTTTTTTATCTTTTTCTTGAGCTGGTTCATAACAAAGTACATGGTGAGAGATTCTACCATGGCCTTCAAAGGACTCTCATCATTGTAACTTAGTTCCTTCCATTTCCTCCATTTATCATTGTTCCTTTCCTGATCTCAGAAATCTTTTACCAATAATTGGCCTTCTGTGTCTCTTTTGAGGGTTTCCAGGTCAATCCTGTTAAGGATGGGTTCCTATTGCCAACTGTCCTCCCAGAATCGAGCTCAGTCCCTTGCTCAGATTTCCCAAAAACAATGTTGTTGAACAATGCTTAAGTTCTCCCAAGCAAGGTTCCATATGTGTGAGCCCCTGATTTGTGTTGTCATTCTAATAATATCCTTTTCCTGCCAGTTCTTGGCGTACTTTTGTTTCCAAATCTTGTCCCAGGGGGCATTCGGCTCCTTGATCCATTGCCACCAAAGTTTAGCTCCCGAAACTTTACTGGGAGTTTCCAGATCATGTAGCCCCAAGCCACGATGGCTTTTGGGCTTGCAGAGCTTGTCCTATGCAACTAAAGCCCACTTTTTTTTCTCTTCCCCTCTACCCCACATAAAGTCCCTTTGAATGTTCCTTATATGTTGCTTAATACCTTGAGGAGTAGGGATAGTAGCAAACATAAAAATGGAAATGGCTTGCAAGACCGCCTGTGTGAGCACAAGTTACCCTGCTAATTTTAAGGATCTGCATGTCCATTTTCTGATTTTGTCCTTAAGTTTATTTAAAATTGGTTCCCATATTTTCTTGCTGAGAGATTTATCAATAAGAGTAATGCCAAGATATTTCGAAGACAACTGTTCCCTTTGAAAACCAAGAATCCTGGTAATATCTCTTTGTATAGCAATATTAGTGTTAAAGAAAAAACTTTGGACTTGTTTAGGCTTACCTTTGTACCTACTTCCATAGCAAGGTTGTTTAAGATATCTTTGATTTCCCTAGCTTCCATGGTTGTGGGTATGCCCTGCAGCATAGTATCATCCACAAATTGTTGATGAGTGTTAGCCTCTCCATCTGGGGTGAGATTGATCCCTTGAATTCAACCTTCAACATTACCCATTTTAATTTCCCTACCTAGCCCTTCCATCATGAGGAAAAAGAGGAAAGGGGAGAGCGAATCACCTTGTCTAAGCCCTCTGGAAGGTGTGAAGGTATTTGAAGGAGCTCCATTAAGCAGAATGGAAAAACTGGTTGTGGTGACTAGTGCCATAACCCGTCTTATCCAATTCTGGTCAAATCCATATGCTTTCAGAGTAGCTCTGATATAAGACCAGCTGAGTTTGTCATATGCTTTTGCAATGTCTAACTGAATAATCATGCATGATTGCTTGTTTCCTTTGAGAGAGTGTACCACCTCATGTGCTTGGATGATGTTGTTGAGAATTTGTCGTCCCTCCACATAGCCTGTTTACTCTTCCGAGATGAGGGAAGGTAGTAGGGGCTTGAGTCCATTGGCTATCACTTTGGAGATGATTTTATACACCACATTACATAAGGATATGGGTCAAAATCCATCCGGAGTCATAGCATTTTGCTTTTTGGGATTAAAGCTATGAAGGAAGCGTTCAGTGCTTTCAGAACCTTTTATATTTTCTTGAGTCCTCCACAACCTCGAGGATGTCTTATTTAACTGTATCCCAGTAGGCTTTGAAGAAATCAACATTGAATTCATCCGAGCCTGGTGCTTTTCCACTTTGCATATCCTTGATCACCTCACTAACCTCCTCCTCTGAGACTGGCCTATTGAGATTATGATTGTCCTCTCTAGTGACCAACTTGGGAATATACTAGGTGAACTGATCAATGAACCTAGATCTATCCTCCATTGGCTCCTTTGTAATATTAGAGAAGTGTTGTACTAGATTTGATTTCATGTCCTTGTGGGAGACAAGCTCAACACCCTAAGAATCCTTAATCTTTGTGATTCTATTATGTGCCCTGTGGGCCATAGTGGACTTGTGGAAGAAATTAGTATTTATTTCTCCCCCTTTGATCCATTGAATCCTGGATTTCTGTCTCCAGAAAGTTTCCTCTTGTAAGCATCGATCCTCCCATTCTTCCTGTAAAGAGTTAGTTAGCTTTTGCCTCTCTTCATTGAAGCCCTCGGTTATATTGATCTGATTGATATCCTAGAGTTTCTGTTCAGTCTCAATTCTAGCCTTAAGGATATTGTCAAATTACTTTTTGTTCCATGCTTTAAGTTTGGATTTAGTATATTTCAGTCTCTGCCGAAGCATGTACATTTTAGTACCCTAAATATTCAAATCCTCTTTCCACCATCTGTCAATGTTATTGGTGAATTTGGGGTGTGAGAGCTAGGCATTCTTGAATCTGAAGGGCCTGTTCCTTGGAGTGCCCATAAAGATAGCTTCTAGCTGAACTGGCCAATGATTCGAACCCCCAAAGGGTAGAATGGAAGTTGTGATGACTGGTCCTGTGAGGAGGAGATCCTCAGAAACAATAAATCTATCAAGTTTTGAAGCTACTTGAGAAGCCCCTCCCCTTTTGTTATTCCACCTGAAGGTTCCATTTATTGTCTCGGTGTCCACTAGTCCCATGTTCATGATGAAATCTTAGAAGGCTTTAGAGTCTGTACCTAACTCTTTGGTGCCTCCTTTTTCTTCCAAAAGAGATCTTATCATATCGAAATCACCTGCAACTATCCAAGGCATATTGGGATATCGTGCTCTTAGATATTCCAGGGAGGTAAGAAGCTTGAGTTTATCTGCTTGCTTCTGAGGTCCATAAACATTTGTTAGCATGTATATCTCTTTATCACCTATAGGACTGCACACCAAAGATAAAAGCATCCAGGATTCCAAATTTTCGTGGATCCCACAACATGAGAATCTCACCTGCCAAATTATTTCCCTTAACCTCTAAATGCTCATACTTGATTAACCATTTATTATGATTTCTCTTATTTTCTCCATTGAGCATTTGGTCTCCTGAATAAAGACCATATCTAGTTTTTCTCCTTTTATTCTGTTACTCAGAATCCTTTGTTTCCTTCTACTACCTAAGCCTCTAATGTTCCAAGTTGTGAGCTTCATTAAGAAAGGTTGGTAAAGGAGTAGCCGATGAAATATTTCATCTTACTTGAGTTAATCAGTAGTTTTCCACATTTTTTTAGCAATTCATTCTGTCTTTTCCGTCCTATTTTCCTTCTTGAGTTCTTTGGAGATTGTGCCTATAAGTTCTCCATCATTTTAACCCCACTCTGCTCCTGGCTTTCGTGGTTTCTCTTGACGCCAATTCCCTTCGATTGTGCCCTCCATAGAAAGAGCTGTTAAACTCGATCATAGTCTTCTTTTGGCAAGGAGTCCACTCCTTTGTTCCTGCCTTGTTCCAGAAATAGTTCTAGATCCAGATTTTCCCTGTCTAGAATCTCCTATAGTTCATGGTCCTTTGTTCCTACTTCAATTGGAGTCATCTCATAGTCTTTACTAATCTCCATGCCACTTGGAAGATCCTCCTTCAGCTGGTTTTTTATTGTGATATCCTTCATTTCAACTTTCTTTTCCTGCTCCTTAGATGCGTTCTCCTTGTCCTAGACTATCTCCACATTCTCCTCTACTTCCTCTAGGATTTTGAAACTATTGTGTCTTGTATTTCTATCTTCACTACTTTTCTTGTGTGGCCATTTACCCCCTTTCCCTTTGGCCCCAACCTTGGTAAAATCCTTGTAATCTCTATCCAAAGAGTTTTTCCCATTGCCTTCCATACTGTTTGTTGGGCAGTCTCTAAATAGATGGCCATGTTCATGACATTTGCGGCACCTAAGAGGTATGTGCTCATAGTCCACCATTTACACCCACTCTTCATCATATACCTCTAAAATTATTGCTTCCGGAAGGGCTCCAGATAGTTCCATTTCCACACATATTCGGGCAAAGGAGGTATATTTACCATTGAGAGTTCCCTCTGATATCTTCAGAAAATTCCCCAGCTTGTTGCCTATGGTTTTCAAAGATTCTGGTAGCAAGTAATCTAGAGGTAGTGAGTATTGTCTGATCCAAACTAGTACAGATGTAAATGTTTCACGTTCCGGGACAAATTTCATCATCCATGGTCGCATGTAGAGTTCTGTCGCAGCATAGAAATATGGCTCCCCTTCAAACACTCTCTCTTTGTCTTCTAGGTTCGCGAACACCACCGTGAAGAAGCCCTTAGAACCCAGATGTAAATGTGTTTCTTCCTTTAGCTTCCAATGGCTTCTAATCTAGATGTGTAATGCCCTTTTCGTTGGCCATAACCACATGAACTTGCAGATAATCACATGTTCTTTCATATGATCCCTGTGTGCTTGAATCGCTGAATCACTCAATATGACCGGGGGAATGATGCTCGATTTGGGTTTGTAGACTCACTTGGTTCTTGTGGAAGTCGTTTTTCCGCTGCCACCTCCCTTCCCTGTCTCTTCACTTGTTTCTTGTTGATTCCCTTCCTGACCCTAGGGTTCGTTTCTTCCAACTGTCTCCTTGCCTTTTGCTTCTGAAATATTTTCGAACAATCTTTTGAAATGCTTCCCTCCTACTTCCTTGCCTCCTTCTATGACTACCTAACTGTAGGAGGGAGTAGCGCTCCCCCTGCGCGTCCCACCATGGAACCCTAATGCAAAACCCTAGCGTCAACTTCGATCCTCATTCAAGTTCCGCTCCCAATCCTTTAACTCCCCTGAGTGAAATGATTTCCTATTAGGTCCATGAATTTAAACATTAGTTTTGTTATCTCTTCACATTGTTTTCACCTTCTTTTAAGCAATACGCTTATTTATGTGAGATAAACATTGTTTGACATTATTTTTTTTATTATTTGTAGTTTTTTTCTAACATTTTTCCTTCTTCATACATTCACACTTTAATATAATCTTACTTAATAACATTGGATATTTGGCATCTTTCTCATCGTGCTTGTTTGTGAAGCTCTAGATTTTATCGTATTTGTAATACCTAGAGGTTCAAGTGAAACCAACAACTTAAAACCATAACACCTTCCTAACAAATACATGCACACCACATTTTTTTTCCTAGCTCTAGCTCTAAAAGTTATGAATCAAAGGACAATCCCTCAAGTAGAGAAGCTTTCTTCCTTTTTGCATTATACATAAAACTACTCTGCTCAAATATAACTAGTGATAAACTCAGTATGTCTTTGTGCATGGCATTTGTTTTTTACACAAAACTTAGCTATTAAACCTTTTTCAAGTCATACTTTGTTTCTTTCATTCTATTCTTCTTAATGATGCAATTGTAGCAACTGTGTTATGTAGTCCATTTTAACCGTCTTTCATTATGTACATACTTAAAGTACTTACATATAATAGACATAGAAGTATGTTGACTTGAACAATGCTTACTGAGTTGTAGCAATCGTGTTATGTAGTCCATCTTAACCATCTTTCATTATGTACCTACTTATAAAGTAGGTAATAGACATAGACATATGTTGACTTGAATAATGCTTACTCTTTAAGACTCATATAGATGTAGCTATTGAATGTTACACTAAGTGCTACCAATGATTTTCAGTCTCTCTTATCTAGTTTGTTTTTGTGCCTCAACCTTCTTGATTATTATTGGGATAGTTGAGACCTCTAATTACTCTAATTTAATTTAGAAAATATTAAGAAAAGAAACTCTTAGCATTGAATTTGAGGGTATAGTGTTTTTTTTTCCCGAAAAACCTAATAGTCTATGAAACTTCTACACCCTATTCTATAATAAACTTCTGCACCTTGTTCTCGTGTATAAACCAAGCTGGCTAAAGGGGATTTAAACCTGGGTTGCCTTATTTTCACACTTCCACAAACTTCTAAAAAAACCTAATTGCCCTAAGACAAATTGAGGCTATTGTTAATCAAGCAATGGGGTTATAGTTATTTGAACTACAAAAATTAATTCTTTCAATGTGTATTTTCTAAAGAAAGCATCTACTGGAGTAGTGTTTAATATCTAATTCAAATTCTCGCATTTCGTTAATGCAAATGAATAAATTTGAACAATAATTTTGTTTTGTACATATAAATAGATTTGTTACATGTTTTGTTACATGTTTTTAACACTACATATGCATTGAATCGATTTCTGCGTTGAGTCGATTAATGAGATAAGTTTAATTTACACAATCAGAGTTTAAAACATCTAGGTCCCTGGATATATTTTTTCATAGTTGATATGTTATATATTTACTTAATAATTCTGTGAAACAATGAAAAAGATATCAATTTATGTGAAACAATGAGAAAGATGTCAATTAGCAAAAACGGATAATACAACAATTGACAATAAAACTAAGAATTTATACAAACAACTCATACTCCCTCCACAATCGAGAACAAAGAACAATCTATGCATTTTGGCATTAATAAAATTTTGCATTTTCTTTTACAGTTTGTAAAATGGAAAACAGTACAAACTTCTAAGACATGTTTTCTTTAAAATAGGCAGACCAAAACAAAAGCAACATCATCTTCCATAACTGACATGTGCATAAAATATTCAACAAATATTATTGAAGAAAATGTCTATGCTATAATCTTGGTCCTAATAGAGCATCTTCATCACCAAAAACTCAAGTCATACATGCTGATCTGGTTTACGCGGTAAATGGACGTATTACAATAATGACAAGCTAATTTCTACATTCTTGTTTACGGAGTAGACTAGCAGGGTAGCTTAGCGGGCGCGTACTTCATTAAAGAAGCAAAATGACAAAGCAAACAAGTGAAGATTGATTCGACAGGCTTTACCGGTCAACGCAATTGGTTGAATGGTTATCAATGAGCTTGCACTCATCTTATGTTAATGGATGCACTTCGGAGCTGTCGGCATCACATTCCATGTCCTCGGATTTACCTGAATCCTGCCGCGAACGGACAGGGCTGGCTCGAGAATCTCCATATTGGATATCATTCTCCTTCGGATCCGGAAATTGAGCATTATTCTCTTTCTCAAGCGTGATGGCATCTTTTATCTCTCCCACTACATCGGTCATGCTTGGCCTCAAGATCGATCTATCGTCAACACATCTCAGCGCCAGTTTTGCAACACGATTAATTGATTCCGAGTTGTAATTTCCGCCCAACCTCGGGTCTATGATTTCTGGGTCTACTTTTTCATCCTTCACGTAACGTGTCACCTGTAAATACATCCAAATATAATTATTACGAGTCTCACATAACATAAGCTTAGTATGAGATACGCTTAGTCTTTGGCAGAAAATGCAATTGAATGTTATTTTATGTTGTTCAGATTACCCAATTAACGAGGTTAAATTCCTCATCTGCGGCTTTTTTGCCGCATATCATTTCAAACAAAACGACTCCAAAGCTATATACATCAATCTTCTCAGTCACCTGGTTAGCTCTTAGATACCTGTAAAACATCCCCAAACAAAATTGAAATTGCTTCTTCTCTCATTAAGTAATCGAATAATTTTAATCATGAAGAAGAATATTTGAAAGAAAGTGGAAGTTATATGTGTGATATACTCTGGAGCGATGTATCCAGGCGTTCCCTTTGCCATAGCTGTTGTAGCATGTGAAGCCTGCCCATCCATTGCTATCTTCGAAATACCAAAATCGGCCAGTTTTGCATTCATATTGTTGTCTAGAAGGATGTTGGCGGTCTTGACATCCCTGTGAATTATCTTTGGGGTGCAACCTGCGTGCATGAATTCGAGGCCTTTGTTGTCTGTGTCTCTTTTTAGGGTTTCCAGGTCATTTCTGTTAAGGATGGGTTCCTGTTGTCAACTGTCCTCCCAGAATCGAGCTCGGTCCCCTGCTCGGATTTCCCAAAAAAAATGTTGTTGAACAATTCTTTTGTTCTCCCAAGCAAGGTTGCATATGTGTGAGCCCTTGATTTGTCCTGTCATTCTAATAAGATCCTTTTCCTGCTAGTGCTTGGCGTACTTTTGTTTCCAAAGCTTGGCCCAGGGGGAATTCAGCTCCTTGATCCATCGCCACCAAAGTTTAGCTCCCAAAACTTTACTGGGAGTTTCCAGATCATGCAACCCCAAGCCACCATGGCTTTTAGGCTTGCAAAGCTTGTCCCAGGCAACTAAAGCCCACTTTTTTTTCTCTTCCCCTATACCCCACAGAAAGTCTCTTTGAATGTTCCTTATCTGCTACTTAATACCTTGAGGAGTAGGGATAGCAACAAACATAAAAATGGAAATGGCTTGCAAGACCGCCTATGTGAGCAGAAGTCGCCCTGCTAAGTTTAAGGATCTACATGTCCATTTTTTGATTTTGTCCTGAAGTTTATTTAAAATTGGTTCCCATATTTTCTTGCTGAGAGGTTTATCAGTAAGGGGAATGCCAAGATATTTCGAAGGAAACTGTTCCCTTTGAAAACCAAGAATCCTGGTAATGTTTCTCTATATAGCAATATTAGTGTTAAAGAAAAAAACTTTGGACTTGTTTAGGCTTACCTTTGTACCTGCTTCCATAGCAAGGTCGTTTAAGATATCTTTGATTTCCCTAGCTTCCCTGACTATGGGTATGCCCTGTAGCATAGTATCATCCACAAATTATTGATGAGTGTTAGCCTCTCCATCCGAGGTGAGCTTGATCCCTTGAATTCGACCTTCAACATTAGCCATTTTAATTGCCCTACCTAGCCCTTCCATCATGAGGACAAAGAGGAAAGGGGAGAGCGAATCACCTTGCCTGAGCCCTCTGTAAGTTGTGAAGGTATTTGAAGGAGCTCCATTAAGTAGAATGGAAAAACTGGTTGTGGTGACTAGTGCCATAACCCATCATATCCAATTTTGGTCAAAGCCATATGCTTTCAGGGTAGCTCTGATATAAGACCAGTTGAGTTTGTCATAGGCTTTTGCAATGTCCAACTGAATAATCATGCCTGCTTGCTTGTTTCTTTTGAGAGAGTGTACCACCTCATGTGCTTAGATGATGTTGCTGAGAATTTATCATCCCTCCACATAGCTTGTTTTCTCTTACGAGATGAGGGCAGGTAGTAGGGGCTTGAGTCTATTGGCTATCACTTTGGAGATGATTTTATACACCACATTACATAAGGCTATGGGTCAAAATCCATCCGGAGTCATAGCATTTTCCTTTTTGGGGATTAAAGCTATGAAGGAAGTGTTCAATGCTTTCATAACCTTTTTTTATTTTCTTGAGTCCTCCACAACCTCGAGGATGTCTTGTTTTACTGTATCCGAGCAAGCTTTGAAGAAATCAACATTGAATTCATCTGGGCCTGGTGCTTTTCCACTTTGCATTTCCTTGATCACCTCACTGACCTCCACTTCCGAGACTGGCCTATTGAGATTATGATTGTCCTCTCTAGTGACGAACTTGGGAATATACTGGGTGAACTGATCAATGAGCCTAGATCTATCCTCCATTGGCTCCTTTGCAATATTAGAGAAGTGTTGTACTAGATTTGATTTCATATCCTTGTGGGAGACAAGCTCAACACCCTGAGAATCCTTAATCTTTGTGATTCTATTATGTGCCCTATGGGCCATAGTGGACTTGTGGAATAACTTAGTATTTCTTTCTCCCTCTTTGATCCATTGAATCCTGGATTTCTGTCTCCAAAAAGTTTCCTCTTGTAAGCATTGATCCTCCCATTCTTCCTGTAAAGAGTTTGTTAGCTTTTGCCTCTCTTCATTGAAGCCCTCTATGATATTGATCTGATTGATATCCTAGAGTTTCTGTTCAGTCTCAATTCTAGCCTTGAGGATATTGCCAAATTCCTTTTTGTTCCAAGCTTTAAGTTTGGATTTAATATATTTTAGTCTCTGTTGGAGCATGTACATTTTAGTACCCTGAATATTCAGATCCTCTTTCCACCATTTGTCAATGTTACTGGTGAATTTGGGGTGTGAGAGCTAGGCATTCTCGAATCTGAAGGGCATGTTCCTTGGAGTGCCCATAAAGGTAGCTTTTAGCTGAACTGGCCAATGATCCGAACCCACAAAGTGTAGAATGGAAGCTGTGATGGCTGGTCCTGTGAGGAGGAGATCCTCAGAAACGATAAATCTATCCAGTTTTGAAGCCACTTGAGAAACCCCTACCCTTTTGTTATTCCACGTGAAGGTTCCATTTATTGTCTCGGTGTCCACTAGTCCCATGTTCATGATGAAACCTTAGAAGGCTTTAGAGTCTTTGCCTAGCTGTTTGGTGCCTCTTTTTTTTCCAAAAGAGATCTTATCATATTGAAATCACTTGCAACTATCCAAGGAATATTGGGATATCTTGCTCTTAGATCTTCCAGGGAGGTAAGAAGATTGAGTTTATCCGCTTGCTTCTAAGGTCCATAAACATTTTTTATCATGTATATCTCTTTATCACCTACAGGACTGCACACCAAAGATAGATAGTTCCTGGATGCTTTAGCATCCAGGATTCCAAATTTCTATGGATCCCACAGCGTGAGAATCCCACCTGCCGAGTTATTTTCCTTAACCTCTAAATACTCATACTTGATTAACCATTTATTATGAATTTCTCTTATTTTCTCCATTGAACATTTGATCTCCTCAATAAAGACCATATCTAGTTTTTCTCCTTTTATTCTGTTACTCAGATTCCTTTGTTTCCTTCTACTACCTAAGCCTCTAATGTTCCAAGTTGTGAGCTTCATTAAGAAAGGTTGGTAAAGGAGTAGTTGGTAAAATCTTTCATCTTACTTGAGTTAATCAGTAGTTTTCCACATTTGTTTAGCAATTCATTCTGTCTTTTCCTTCTTGAGTTCTTTGGAGATTGTGCTTGTAAGTTCTCCATCATTTTAACCGCACTCTGCTCTTGGCTTTCGTGGTTTCTCTTGACACCAGTTCCCTTCGATTGTGCCCTCCATAGAAAGAGCTGCTAAACTCGATCATAGTCTTCTTTTGGCAAGGACTCCACTCCTTTGTTCCTGCCTTGTTCCAGAAATAGTTCTAGATCGTGATTTTCCCTGTTTAGAATCTATTGTAGTTCATGGTCCTCTGTTCCTACTTCAATTGGAGTCATATCATAGTCTTTACTAATCTCCATGTCGCTTGGAAGATCCTCCTTCAGCTGGTCGTTTATTGTGATATCCTCCATTTCATCTTCCGTTTCCTGCTCCTTAGATGTGTTCTCCCTGTCCTAAACTATCTCCACATTCTCCTCTACTTCCTCTAGGTTTTTGAAACTATTGTGTCTTGTATTTCTCTCTTCATTACTTTTCTTGTGTGGCCATTTACCCCCTTTCCCTTTGGCCCCAACCTTGGTAAAACCCTCGTAATCTCTATCCAAAGAGGTTTTCCCATTGCCTTCCATACTGTTTGTTGGGAAATCTCTAAATAAATGGCCATGTTCATGACATTTGCGGCACCTAAGAGGTATGTGCTCATAGTACACCGTTTGCACCCACTCTTCATCATATAACTCTAAAATTATTGCTTCTAGAAGGGCTCCAGATAGATCCATTTCCACACATATTCGGGCAAAGGAGGTATATTTACCTTTGAGAGTTCCCTTTGATATCTTCAGAAAATTCCCCAACTTGTTGCCTATGGTTTTCAAAGATTCTGGTAGCTAGTAATCCAGAGGTAGTGAGTATTGTCTGATCCAAACTGATACAAATGTAAATGTTTCACGTTTCGGGACAAAGTTCATCATCCATGGTCACATGTAGAGTCCTGTCGTAGCATAGAAATATGGCTCTCCTTCAATCACTCTGTCTTTGTCTTCTAGGTTCATGAACACCACCATGCAGAAGCCCTTAGAACCCAGATGTAAATGTATTTCTCCCTTTGGCTTCCAATGGCTTCTAATCTAGATGTGTAATTCCCTTTCCATTGGCCATAACCCCATGAACTTGAACATAATCACATGTTCTTTCATATGATCCCTGTGTGCTTGAATCGCTGAATCACTCAATATGACCCGGGGAATGATGCTTGATTTGGGTTTGTAGACTCCCTTGGTTCTTGTGGAAGTCGTTTTTCGCTTCCGCCTCCCTTCCCTATTTCTTTACTTGTTTCCTTTTGATTCCCTTCTTGACCCTGGGGTTCGTTTCTTCCAACTGTCTACTTGCCTTTTTCTTTTGAAATCTTTTCCAACGGTTTTTTGAAATGCTTCCCTCCTACTTCCTTGCCTCGTTCTATGACTACTTGACTGTAGGAGGGAGTAGTCCTCCCCCTGCGTGTCCTACCATGGAACCCTAATGCAAAACCCCAGTGTCAACTTCGATCCTTGTTCATGTTCCGCTCCCAATCCTTTAACTCCCCTGAGTGAAATGATTTCATATTAGGTCCATGCATTTAAACATTATTTTTGTTATCTCTTCACATTGTTTTAACCTTGTTTTAAGCAATACACTTATTTATGTGAGATAAACATTGTTTGACATTTTTTTTTATTATTTATAGTTTTTTTTCTAACATTTTTCCTTCTTCATACATTCACACTTTAATATAGTCTTACTTAATAATATTGGATATTTGGCATCTTTCTCATCGGGCTTGTTTTTGAAGCTCTAGATTTTATTGTATTTGTAGTACCTAGAGGTTCAAGTGAAACCAACAACTTAAAACCATAACACCCTCTTAACAAATACATGCACACCACATTTTTTTTCCTAGCTCTAGCTCTAAAAGTTATGAATCAAATGACAATCCCTCACTTAGAGAAGCTTTCTTCCTTTTTGCATTATACATAAAACTACTCTGCTCAAATATAACTAGTGATAAACTCAGTATGTCTTTGTGCATGGTATTTGTTTTTTTACACGAAACTTAGCTATTAAACCTTTTTCAAGTCATACTTTGTTTCTTTCATTCTATTCTTCTTAATGATGCAGTTGTAGCAACCGTGTTATGTGGTCCATTTTAACCGTCTTTCATTATGCATATACTTATAAAGTACTTACATATAATAGACATAGAAATATGTTGACTTGAACAATGCTTACTCAGTTGTAGCAATCATGTTATGTAGTCCATCTTAACCATCTTTCATTATGTACCTACTTATAAAGTACGTAATAGACATAGACATATGTTGACTTGAATGTTACACTAACTGCTATCAATGATTTGCAGTCTCTCTTATCTAGTTTGTTTTTGTGCCTCAACCTTCTTGATTATTATTGGGATAGTTGAGACCTCTAATTACTCTAATTTAATTTAGACAATATGAAGAAGAGAAACTCTTAGCATTGAATTTGAGTCTAGATGTAGCTATTGAATGTTACACTAACTGCTACCAATGATTTGCAGTCTCTCTTATCTAGTTTGTTTTTGTGCCTCAACCTTCTTGATTATTATTGGGATAGTTGAGACCTCTAATTACTCTAATTTAATTTAGACAATATGAAGAAGAGAAACTCTTAGCATTGAATTTGAGGGTATTGTTTCTTTTTTTTCCGAGAAAACCTTAATAGTCTATGAAACTTCTACACCATATTCTATAATAAACTTCTGCACCTTGTTCTCCTGTATAAACCAAGCTGGCTAAAGGGGATTTAAACCTAGGTTACCTTATTTTCACAATTCCGCAAACTTCTAAAAAAAACCTAATTGCGCTGAGACAAATAAAGGCTATTGTTAATCAAGCAATGAGGTTATAATTATTTGAACTACAAAAATTAATTCTTTCAATGTGTATTTTCTAAAGAAAGCATCTACTGGAGTAGTGTTTAATATCTAATTCAAATTCTAGCATTTCCTTAATGCAAATGAATAAATTTGAACAATAATTTTGTTTTGAACACTACATATGCATTGAATCGATTTCTGCATTGAGTCGATTGATGAGATAAGTTTAATTTACACAACCAAAGTTTAAAACATCTAGGTCTGATATATTTTTTCATAGTTGATATGCTATATATTTACTTAATAATTCTGTGAAACAATGAAAAAGATATGAATTTGAGAAAGATGTCAATTGGCAAAACGGATAATACAACAATTGACAATAAAACTAGGCATTTATACAAACAACTCATACTCCCTCCACAATCGAGAACAAAGCACAGTCTATGCATTTTGGCATTAATAAAATTTTGCATTTTCTTTTACAGTTTGTAAAATGGAAAACAGTACAAACTTCTAAGACTAATGTTTTTTTTTTAAATAGGCAGACGAAAGCAAAAGCAACATCGTCTTCCCTAACTGGCATTTGCATAAAATATTCAACAAATATTATTGAAGAAAATGTCTATAGTATAATCTTGGTTCTAGTAGAGCATCTTCATCACCAAAAACTCAAGTCGTACATGCTGATCTGGTTTACGCGGTAAATGGACGTATTACAATAATGACAAGCTAATTTCTACATTCTTGTTCAATTCACGAGGGTACATTAGCAGGCGCGTACTTCATTAAAGAAGCAAAATGCCAAAGCAAACAAGTGAAGATTGATTCGACAGGCATTACCGGTCAGCGCAATTGGTTGAATGGTTATCAATGAGCTTCCACTCATCTTACGGTAATGGACGCACTTCGGAGCAGTGGTCAACCCATCTCATATCCTCGGATTTACCTAAATCCTGCCCGGAACGGACAGGGCTGGCTTGAGAATCTCCATATTAGATACCATTCTCTTTCAGATCCGGAATTTGAGCATTATTCTTTTTCTCAAGCTTGATAGCATCTTTTATCTCTCCCACTACATCGGTCATGCTTGGCCTCAAGCTCGGTGTATCGTCAACACATCTCAGCGCCAGTTTTGCAACACCATCAATTGATTCCAAGTTGTAATTTCCGGCCAACCTCTCGTCTATGATATTTGGGCCTGCTTTTTCATCTGTCACCTGTAAATACATCCAAATATAATTATTACGAGTCTCACATAACATAAGCTTAGTATGATATACGCTTAGTCTTTGGCAGAAAATGCAATTGAATGTTATTTTATGTTGTTCAGATTACCCATTTAACGAGGTTAAATTCCTCATCTGCGGCTTTTTTGCCGCATATCATTTCAAACAAAACGACTCCAAAGCTATATACATCAATCTTCTCAGTCACCTGGTTAGCTCTTAGATACCTGTAAAACATCCCCAAACAAAATTGAAATTGCTTCTTCTCTCATTAAGTAATCGAATAATTTTAATCATGAAGAAGAATATTTGAAAGAAAGTGGAAGTTATATGTGTGATATACTCTGGAGCGATGTATCCAGGCGTTCCCTTTGCCATAGCTGTTGTAGCATGTGAAGCCTGCCCATCCATTGCTATCTTCGGAATACCAAAATCGGCCAGTTTTGCATTCATATTGTTGTCTAGAAGGATGTTGGCGGTCTTGACATCCCTGTGAATTATCTTTGGGGTGCAACCCGCGTGCATGAATTCGAGTCCTTTGCACATAAATAGATGATGTATATTGTTAGACATGATTTGTCCTTTGTAACAGCGTTCAAATCACAAATATAAATGTGCGTTAAATTACTGAAAGAGTTACCCTGCGCCACATTTAAAGCTATGTTCAGCCTTGTTTTCCAATCAAGGTTCGAACGTCCTGCAACAGCACCTGGACGATAAATTTAAAATCAAATCTAAAGCATTTTTCTAAAATTCTGTCGTAGTAATTAATGTTAAACTTCAGTAACTCAACGAATCATCTTTACCATGAAGCTTGTCCGATAGGGATCCTCCTGACATGTGCTCGTAGATAAGCATAGGATTTTTCGATTCATTACAGTAACCGTGTAAAGGCATCAAGTTCTTATTCTGGGCTTTAGGAAGAACATCAGCCTGTTAATAAAAGAAAGCCACCCACATGAATTTTAGTGTACATTTTTTGGGTGCAGCCAAATTATTGTCACTATAATTAGACAATGCAGAACTTGTATTATGTACCTCATTCAGGAACTGCGGAATTGTTGAGAACCTTTTAACTGCTACATCTCTCCCATCCTGCAACTTACCATGGAATACCTTTCCCGAGTTCCCTTGTCCAATTTCTCGACTAAAGTTTTTTGTGGCTTTCTTCATATCCTTAACCGTAAAGCGGGCATACTTTTCGAGCTGTGGCACCTTTATAGTGTCATCTGCAATCCAGATAAATATACAAATTATAAAAGCAGGGTCTTACGCAATTTCTCATATGGGTTTCCTAGGACGTCTCATATGACAATATTCGTAAAATTGCAAATTCCTGCCTGACCTTTTCTCCGGTATACGGCGATAGCCCCCCCCATCGCTAAAGCAAATAAACCTCCACTTATAGTTATTCCGAGGATAGTTCCGAGGTTAACAAGCTTTGAATTGCTTCTGGTTTCCTGAATTTGTCCGACACACTCCCCCGCCTTACAGAGGTAGTTGTTCCCACCGAATCTGCAACAAATCAAACAAAACGATTTGCAGTGAACTATGAACTTTAAGCAGTAAGGCTAGATATGAGGTATCGCATTGCTGGTAAAGAAAATACTGAAAAAACACTACTTCAAAATATACGAATGGGAATCTACGGTGAATAAAAGAAGTAAAATATAAGATATTTGATTACATGGCATTCAATGAAGTCTTGTAGAAAAGTTGCCTCGGAATTACCCCGCTGAAATTACTGTTCTGGATAAACCTGTTATCATGGTACAAATCATGGCTATATGATATTGGAAATTACAGTTAATGTTAATTTTAAAGAGGAACTGGCAAATGAAGCAGGATCGGGATATACAATTCTTTAAGGTTGTTGAGGTTCAATAACCAGTCTGGAAGACTACCGTTCAAGCTGTTGTTTTGTAAATGTCTGCACAACAAGCGAACCAAGCCTCTTAAAATGAGAATCTATCTGAGTTAAGAACAAAAGACTTACAGGGAGGGTTTATATTTAAAATAATTACTTACAATCTCTCCAACATGGTTAAACCGGACAAATCTGGCAAGGGTCCGATCAGATTATTATATTCAAGTGACCTGTTATTTTCAAACACAAATGGGTGAATGCCATACCAATGTAATATTCAAATTACTAGCGATGCTGCCTAGCCGCACCATCAAACTCTATTTTTTACACAATCACAGGTGGGAGGGAGATTTATGAACCCTTAATAGTTTTTAACACAATGAAGAATGGTAGGACACATTTCAATTAATTAGGTGCACATGAACGAGTCTGTTCTTTCAAATTTTTAACTTCACACATACATCAATTTTAATTTTTGCACAAATATTTTCGATCAAGGTTTCAAAATCCTTCGTTGAAGGTTTTTACTGTGATATATATATATATATATATATATATATATATATATATATATAATTTTAAACTTACTTTACCTTTATTTGACAAAGGAGGACATGACAAAGTATCATATTTGCATTTGCTACCCTGCAACTTTTCAGTAGAAGGATTTCAGGATGGAAGAGTTACACACGAAAGTAAAGTCTACTTACACGTTGACTAACGCTGTCAACTGTCCAATTTCCTTAGGTACGGATCCTGTAAGATTCCTTCCCGACAAATTTCTGGCGACATGGAGGATTACTGTAAGGTCTTGCAATTTTGACTTAGAAGTTTTCAGTTCTACTGCAATTTCAGCTATAAACAAATCGAAGAATTAATCTTACATTTCCGAAATTTTATTGGCCTGAGAACTGTAATCACAGCCCAATCCATTCCACGGAATCATAAAACAAGGATCGGAAATCCAGCCTTTTATGCCATACTTACTTTTTACAGCGCCAAGAGCTTCAACTGCAGAATAAGAACTATTTGGTTACACGTTGAATTCTGGTACAAGTAATTCTAGAAGTAGAAGTTTAGTGAGGGCACTTACTGTCCTGTGAATTTGTTGCCGTCTGCGTAGGATGTATCGTGTAATACTCAAAAGCATTAATTATAGGACGATTCGTGGAGCGAGGATCCTTCACGAGCTAAAATATGGAGTTGTATGTTCCATTGAATATGACTGTTAGCTCTAACGCAGAATAATTGCTCACCATGGTTTCAGACCTGTATTCCCCATCTATGTTGACGTAAAAAGATGTAGATTCGGATGTATTGAGCGTCTCGAGCTCCGCTAAATATAGCAGCAGTAATGACTCGGCCCAATAGGCCGTTGGTATAGAGAAAGGAAAGTCGTCGGTATTCATGACCCATGCCGTTTGCATGACAGCAGTTGGAGGATGGTTTTTGGTACTGTGTAAGGAAATGGGCTCTTCCGAACTTACATTCCGTACGATACTTGAATCAGGAAGATTTATATCTGGTTTCCAGATGCGGTCGAAGTTGTCTCGAGGATATCTGCTTGAGTAACCGTACAAAGCACAATATTAGTGCATCAAAATTGGCTTACCTACATCACGCTTGTTTTAGGCATATTTGATAACGGTGTGAGAGGTTTCACTTAATCTCATATATTAATCCTTTCTATCAATTATATGAAAACCATAAAGGAAAACACAAAAAGCCGTTCTACGAAGTGATAACTGAGCTTCAAGCAGTATAGAGATTGAACTATAGAACAACTCGTTTCAGTATGTAAAAAGTCTAATGCTCAAAATGCTCACCTCACTATCGAATTTCCACCAAGATCTGCCCTTTCTTGCTTAAACAACATTGTGCCTGATTTCGCTTGGCTATACATGCCATTTTGGAGGGTTCTCAACTCAATAGCATTGATAAAGGGATCATCCGTCTCCCGGCTTCTGATTAAACAAACATATAGCACTTCCCCAGAACTAACATAGATTCCTTCATGAATATATGGATTTTCAAAGTAAGATATTGGTGTATAAACTAACAAACCAGATGTCTCAATAGTGTGAGTAAATTGAGGGTAGGAGCCGGAGAATCTACTGTAATTTCCAAGAGCGAAGGATAATCGTAAGAGGAAAGGCACATTGGGGGATACAGGCAAACGATAGCAAGACTTGTTGAGAGGCTTTGGGAAGAATCTTAGTCTTTGCAGGTAAGATGGCAAGGTTGCGCTCCCGGTGACTGCTGTCTCACCGACGTCTATGTAACTAGCATCAGTGACCCATGCTATTTTGTTTTCGTCAGTGTAATTTTCTTTCCCTGCGCAATCAACACTCAGAAATCCTGCTACCACCCAAATATTCAATTAATACAAAGAAATATCTTGTCGAACAAAGAATAGTAGGAACACCAAATCAGTGATGCATCTTTGAAAACAAAACGTTCAATGACAATTCAAAACGAAACGAAACAAAAGTTGCCGGTAAGAGCGTGCTTGTGTGAGTCTTATATCACCTGGTTGAGCAATAACATTATCAGCCAATAAACTCAACAGCACGGTGATCGCCATCCAAATGGCCCATTTGCCATAGCCAACCTTTTCCATTGTTCCACCAATTTTTAGGAAGCCGCACCTTACTCTTAGAATCAAGGGAAGACCGTGCATGCAGGATTGAGAATCCTAAATAAATCTGCCTAATCTTGGAAGTTAATATGCATCGATTCTAAACAGAGCGGAGTTTGTAGCGTCTGTTAGATCCAGGGGAATACAAATGCACGCAGGATTGACAATCTTAGATATATCTGCCTAATCTTGAAAGTTAAGATGTATATAAACAGGGGAATTTCTATCGTCCGACGGTGTAAGTTGCTGCAATCATTCACAACATGCAAGGAATCTACTTTTGGCTCCGTAGTGTCTGTTCCGGTGGGCCCGGAAGGGCAAAAAGGGGTTTACGTCATCATCAAGTTGCAATTATAATTATGATTATCTCGAGAGTTTCTCCGTGATCCCGAGGTAAAGAGGTCATCCTCGATTATTACCATTTAAGATAAACTTTCATCTATTAATACTAAATTGATATTAAAACTAAATCGAGGTGTAGAGACCAAATATGAAACGGATCATTTTCAATTGATATTAACACTAAATTAACGTGGGGAGATAAAAACATTAAATGGGATTATTTAATTTTTTTGACTCAATAAATGATGTCTATGCATATATACATTTTCTTATTATATTTTATGATATTGTCATTTGCAATTATGTAAATTATAAGAGGTATTGTTATTACTAAATACACTTAGGGTAAGACTCTAATTATCATGGGGATTCATGATATTCCGTTATGGAAATACTAAAGTTTTTAGCTGGTATTTTTTTTCGAGTTATTTTTAGTGTGATTTTTTGGAAGTTTTTTAGGTGAGTTTTTCTAGTCTATTTTCTCTAAAATCTGGCAGGAAACTTATTGAAATCACAAGTTTCATAGGTAACTCCTCACAATCAAAGAGCCTTAGGGGTTTTTTAAGGGTGCCGAATCTCTCTCTCTCTCTCTCTCTCTCTCTCTCTCTCTCTCTCTCTATATATATATATATAATATATAGTCAAAAAACCAGTTTAAATAACACAAATCAAGATTTCACGTCAATTTTTTCTGCTGGATTCGAGCATTGGAAAGTCCAAAAAGTCCCACTAAAGACAAGGAAGGGGTTGTCAAGGGATTTCATTTTCATGAGTTTCTCCTTAGTTGTAAGCTCCTTTATTATGTCGCTATAGCTTCATAATGTACATCCATTAAAATATGAGTATTTTTTTTTGTAACAGGGTGTTTCTCTCCTTTAAGGTGATGCCATCACTTTAGATCACTCGATCTTGTTTATTTTCGTGAGGCTTTCTCTGAGGGGTACCCTCTATTTTTTGGTGGGAGCTTTGGCAATTTGCCATATTTCATGATGGAAACACTAAAGTCTTTGGTTGCCACCTTATTTTTGGGGGGTTTTCATCTTCATGAGTTTTTCCTTGGTTAGGAGCTCCCTCATTGTGTTGCCATAGCTCCACAATGCACATCCATTATATTGTAAGCATTTTTTTTTGT
This sequence comes from Pinus taeda, assembly GCA_000404065.3. NCBI lineage: Eukaryota > Viridiplantae > Streptophyta > Pinopsida > Pinales > Pinaceae > Pinus > Pinus taeda. Next base: position 31,944 of record APFE030743322.1, read on the forward strand.
AGCAAGGTTCTTCCCTCCTTTAAGTTGACATCATAGCTTTAGATCACTTGATCTTTTTGGTTTCCAAGGGGACTTCTCTCAGGGGGAACCTTTTGTCTACAGGTGGGCACCACCAACATTCTCGCAAAGGAATATGTTCCATCTCAATGTGTTTCGTACATGGGGGTAGGCAACTCCAAGAAGGGATTTTGCTCAAATATTATGGTATAGCTAAGGACATCTTAATCCCATTAGTCTCAACATTGACTGTAGGAGCCGAAGGCTATGGTGTTACCTCTTCCTCTAAGCCATGATCCTTTAAAGTTGCTCTAAAGCTAAGGCTCTTGCAATAGACTCCCAAAGTTATCACAAGGTCATCCCTCATTGTAGAACAAGAGGAAGATATTCTAGAACTAGAGGTTGAAGACCCAAAATCCAATATTTTTAGCTTATCCTATGAGAAAAATGCCATAATATGTCATTTTAATGGGCTATGGCCATAAAATCCGAACTCTAGTAATGGATGAGTCAAACGTAGTCCCGAAATATATATTTATATTTCTATTCAAAAGGATTCTTTTTTATTTATTTCAAGACTTTGAAGGGTCGTCAAAGATTTTTTATTAAATACCTTGGTTTTCAAGTTCCTCTAGGCTCTCCTTTTAGCAATGTTTTGATGAATTCAACCCTTTATCCATGATAGCTCTCGCCACTCTAATTTGGGTAAGACTTCCTAATATGCCCTTTCATTTGTTAATTTTGGATATCTTAGCTTTTATAGGAAACTCTCTAGGTCATTTTATTAAGATAGATAATAATAAGATTGAGAGGGGTATTGTAACCTTTACACACAACTGTAAATAGATCTTAGAAAAGGGTTTTCTAATAAGATCTTTATCAATTTGACTGACATAACATTTTCATAGCCTATGGATTGTAAAAACACAACTTCATGATGTGGGTCTCGTCATCAACAACCAGGTCATATCCCTAATGATTTTCCTTCTTCTAAAGGGCATTCTCATCCCCTTGATGCCAAGAAAAATATTAAGAATGGAAAGACCCAAAAGAATATAAGAATTAGTCATTTCACACACATGATAACATGCAACAATAAAAAGAAATTGCAACCAAATTTAACTCTTCAACCTTAGCTTAAACACTCGTAGTGCCAATTCATCCCACAAACACTGTGATCACTCCTTTTCCATTTCCCCACTTTCATTCTAGTCCTTTGGATAGAGAAATGAGAGATACAACTATGATCTTGGCTTCATCCACAAGTGGACATAAACATCATCATGAATCATGAATCAGATCACTTGGATAGCAATACGGAAATAACCATTATTGCATATCCTCCCAGAATAGAAATTCCTAATGGAAATACAACAATTGTCTCCATATGAGATGCTCCCAACAACTTCTTGGAATAGATAGATATTCACAAGGAAAAAAGAAGAAAAAACCTTTAAACTACTCATTGATTAGTTTCTGTCTCTAGTTGTTGGTCTCCCCCGAGTAAGACAACAAATGGTTTTGATCTCTATTTTTTCTAAATCCTCTTCTCACTTTAATATTTGGTTTCCAATATGAAACACAAGAAAGAGTAAATAAATTTTTTATGTTACCATCGAAAAACAACTTTAAAAAAATAAATTATAAGGATTTTTATTTTATGAATGTTGATTTTGGTTTTTAAAAATTTGAATGGGAAAAATTATGTTTTCATGTGATTAAATATATTTTTAATAATATTTTAACTTTTCTTTTTTAGTTGGTTACATTCATTAAAATTTAGTTGTAAAAATTTAAAATTTATATATATATATATATATAAAATTGGTCTCTATTTCAATGTTACTACGAGTGAGTATTTTTATGCTATTTCTTAAATATAATTAACTTTTATTGATTCAAAACAATATAGAAATATCTTATCTTTTATATTAAATTATTTTGTAATGTAAATAAGTGTTGTTATGTAACCTTAAGTGCCTATCATAGGCTGATTTTAATAAGTGGTCGTCCGTATTTTAACGAGAAGGTTTGATAAGGAAAAACAAAATACACCTTTCACTATTCCTAATTAGCATGAATATAAAAAAGAGGAATGATTACTATCCCAATACTCTCAATTTAGAAAAAATAACAGAACATTTAAACTTTATTTATCAATCTTTTATCACAAAGAAAAACTAATCTTTTGATTTTTATATATCTCATTTTATTGCTAGTGGGGATTTAAGTTTCGCTGTGTTATTAGTGGCCATTTGAGTTTCATTATCTTATTAGACGGGATTTGACTTTAGATAAGAAAGATAATATCCATTCTCACCGACCACTCAATATATCCCAGTTAAAAATTTAGATTTTTTAATTATATATATGTTTTATTTTTAATTCATTTTAGTGTTCAACAATCCATTTATCAATGAGGTAATATTTTAATGATTAGATGGAATATGTATGTTTTAAATTTCAATTCTAGAATATAGAGTCCTTAATTTGCAAATGGAATTTTTGAAAATTTGGCTTCTCTTATTTAAAATTACGGAATCAATTTTTAAATTATTTAAACATTAAATAATTATTATTTTTATTAAATTATATTTATTCTTAAAAGTTTGGTTTTGTGGTGCTTGATATAGTTATTATTTTTGTATAAGAGTACTGATGCAATTTAAGATAGGAAGAAATATTAGGAAATATTGATTAAAACATATTTACTATATGATACTAAGGTACGAGAAATACTAAGTAAAACATATTATAAAGTGTGGTGATAGAAAAATATTGGGAAAAACATATCTACCAAATATAATGTGATGTGAGAGTGGGAGTTAATATTAGATTTTCCTCAAATATCCGACTCACCTCATTCTCATACTCTTAATATTAAGATGAAATGTCTAAAATTATTTTCCAAAATCACGTTTGCAGAAGCTTACTCATCATAAAACAACATCTATTTTATTAGATTTATGATTATTCACACATATGAAAGCTTCTATTACGAAATATTGAGTTGAAAATGCATGTTTAGTTTATATGAACTATTGCTAAGAAAATCCTTGTGTATATATTTTGGACACCATATATAGGGAAAGAATAAAAAAAATGGTGAAGATAGACTGAAGATAATAATTCCAACATGTATGTTACTCTTCTATTCTCGATAATTAGCAAAAACAAATATATTCATTAATAGTTAACTGATGGGAAAAAATGCATATCAAACATCATGCAAAGAGTAGTTTTAGAATGAAAACTATCAGGGATAGCGGGTATTTGTTAACCGTTTGAAGGTTCCGATGGATTTTGTCATGTGCATGCATTAATTGATGACATTTTTTCATAGTGAAAGTGACGTTGTGGTTCAAGCCATATGCTTCGACACTGTCCATTGCAATAAAAAATTTCACCTTAATACCTCTTGGAAGGATATTACAGATTGATATAGATAATATCCCCAAGGCATTTAAGAAGGTAATATCTATAGTTTTGGCACATCATACAAAGTGAGATGAAGAAGTCTGTAACATACAAAAGGTCAACAAAGAATCACACTTGTTCTACAATTCTTGCCATTATGGAATTAGAAATATATATTGAAACTAAAATTCTTGCACCATTATTATTGTAATCAAGTAATATAATTGTAAATTCACATTAATATAGTTATCAATGAAAACTTGGAAGACGGAAATAATGCCTTCAAAAACCTGGAAATATCCCTTTATCGAGCTTGAAAATCAAAGTATAGGATGCATTTTCCTTAAAAATAGGTGAAAGATTAGTCTAAAATTAATGGGACACCAAAGTAATGCTAGTGAGACTAGACCAAGTAGTTACTATATAACTTCAATCTCAAGATAGGGGGGAATATGTATGAATCTCACTTTAATAAGTAGTATTTTAGTTTGAAGCAACTAGAAAATGAAAAAGGGAGGGAGAAATTTCATTTAGTCACTTGAAATGCTTATATCATTGAATGGAGTTCTTTGCATATTTCGTTTGTTTGGATATAGGAGTTCAAGTAATGCCTAATGTTTCATGTTTTATACATATGGAAACTTGGGTAGTTATTATCCAATTTTTTTATGCAGTGGAGTTGGTTGATTGAGTGACTTGCATGTAAGAAAGATAAAAAGGGGAAAAAATGTGAACTCAGTTTAAACAATCAAAGCATGCCAACCAACCAACTTGGAAAATTAGGAATAGATGGTTATTAAGTTATGGAAAAACTAAAAAAACTCTTAAAAAGTTATTACTTCATGGAAATGATTCAAAATAGGATATCATCCATTTATAATTTTTCATCCAAATGCTCAAAATATCTAGGAATCATGAACATTTTTTTCCAATAAATGCATGCATTCCTCTTCTTCTTACGTTGAAAAGTGCATCTCATCAACCTTGCAATATACAATGAATTTCTCTAATATTCTTGAAAACCTTTGGTCTATCTCTAAATGTGTCAAAATGTCTAAAAATAATTGTGTATGTCATTATTCAACCTTTATGAGCATGCCATGAGTAA
>APFE030743322.1:65294-88486 GCA_000404065.3 Pinus taeda
TTCAAAGTGGCTGACCGATTAGACGGCCTCGAAGAATTCATGGTCTTTCACCACCAAGTTCAGAGCCTTCTCCTAGAAGGCATAGAGGTAATGATGTCAGTGGTTTTCACCCCATGGCAGCTGACACATCAGAGATTTATCGTCTACTCGGGGGCATTAGTGTTCAAGATAGGCCTGGTACTTTCGCAGAGCTAGATAGGAACACCCTAGTTCTTTCTTGAGTCCTCTTCCAATAGGAAGATAACATTGAGGTAGAAGAACTCCCAGAGTCATTAGTGGCTCTGAATTCGCCTCTACCTTCTAATCATTCAAACGTATTACAATATGTTGGGACTCTGACACATAGACCATCAAGTACAAGTTATTTCACGCACTTATCTTCGATGACCACCACTGGACGCATGGCTTCTACCACAAGTGCTACCACTGTGCAAACTCCAACATCAATCCAAGGGGGAGGAACTATTTCCATCCCAGCTGCATCTTTATTTGGGTCTATTGCTAGCATATCCTTATTTGTGTCTACCTCCATTCCATCTACGAGTGGAAATTCCCAATCCAATGCATCTAGTTCTAGATTTTTCCCATTTGGCACCCATTCACAGGGTATTTTGTTAGCTCTGTTTAGTGCCTTCACATCCAGGATGAGTGGATTGGCTTTGTTTAAGGGTTTTCCTTCTGGAAGTGGTCATATACCACATTCTAACCCGACGATAGGATCTATGCCCTTTTATTCTATAGTTCAAGGCAATAATCCCTTTCAAGGTTGGACTAACCCTGCGGTTAGTGGTGTAGGAACTAGGAATCCGTTTTTCGAACAACAAGGGAATAGCTCGTACTCCACAATTAGTTTGTTTTGGGGTATTCCTCCCTTATCTACCGCTTGGAATCCTTATCAGGAGTTATCGACTCCTTATAATTTTTTAGGAGGGAACTGCACTAGTTATGGATGTTTTTCGGCTGGAGTTGGTCAAACTCCGAGTTTTGCTGGACCATAAGGGTCACCTTTTGGTTCGGTGGGTTCTACTAGTTACTTCGAGTAGCTTGGTGCCTTTCAAAATCCAGGCCAATCTTTTCAGAACTTTGGGAACTCTGCCCAATCTGGCTGGAATACCCAAGTTCCTCCCAGGCTTCCTTTTCTGGCAATGTTGAATTTGCCAGATCTCACAAAATTGACAAATGATCTAATCAGATACAATCTAGCTTGGACTATGGTCCCAACCAAACTCCAATCAGATATTCCAAAGTTCGAGGGGAAGGCTGGTGAAGACCTAGGCGACCATGTAACCACATTCCATTTGTGGTGCTCATCAAACTCCCTCATCGATGATTCGATTAGGTTGAGACTTTTTCAACACACCTTAACTGGCAATGCGACTAAGTGGTATATAGGGTTGTTAGGGGGAAGCTTTACATCTAACATTTTCCTAAACCATTTCCAGTTGTCCATCTGTTATGATGCCGGAACTAAAACTCTGGCCAACTTCCGTTAGGACACAACAACTCACATCTCTGATCATATTCAAGAATGGAGACGAAGAAAGAGGCTCATTAAAGCTGACATTCCTCTTGAATACCATCTCAAATGGTTCTTGAAATCGTTACAACCTGAGATCTCTAACGATGTCTCTCTCTTTGGAGTCTATTCTAAAGAGAAAGCTATTTTTTGGGCCCAACAGTTAAAACTGAATTACTCTTAGTCTGGGATTCTTCAGAAAACCTTGCCCGACACTCCTAGGACTAAGGTTGATATAGCAAAATCAAAGCCAGATCCCCATGCAGATGGTATTTTTGGATCAATAGAAACCAATGCGGTGAACCTGTTGAACCAATTGCAGCAATTGTCTTTACAAACTGCTCCTACCAATCAGGTCACATCGTCTAACCCTTCGCCTTCCCAACCCTCTTCCATTAACGTCGTCTAATCTTCTAACCCCAAAGAAAATCAAAATTCCAATGGGAAGAAGAAAGGAAGAGGTAAGAATAAGAGTCAAGATGGGAAGGCTGACACAAAAAAACCTAGCAATAGTGCTAGTGAGGGTGGAAAGTAGTCCAAAAAGAAAGTTACGTTTCCATGCAAGTTATGCAATGGAGACCATTTGACTCTTCTCTGCCCCAAAATTCAAGATTCTTAGTGCTTGTTAGTGCAGAAAGGGTCTTCTAGCTCTCAAGTTGTGTTAACCAACCCTTTTCCCCAAGGGCAGCAGTTGCTTGCTGGCGTAAACTCAAATCCTGGTCCCTCTGCAGGGGGCAACCAGGAAGGGGATAAATCATCAAATGTCTTCATGATGGGTTCTCATGTTATTGTGGCCACTCGGTCACGTGATTATGGTGAAACTGAAACATCCAAGGACAAATATGCTCCCGGAACTATAGACCCACTTCATATTGAGAAACCCTCTGTCGAGACTATAACTTGGATACCAAAAGGTTCCACTCAATGTACGATGATCAACCCTAATGCTAGGGCAGCCCAGAACTACTCCATTGTTGAGGATCTAGCTCAGAGTCCAATGCTATGTTCGCTTTAGAGGTGCTCCAGTCGTGTCCAACTCAACAAAGTGCTTTGCTTTCAGTGATAGGGGCAGTTGATCCAAATAATGCCTTAGTGCTCACTTTTGACATGCTTAATGTCAAAAAGAAACTTCCTCATCATATGGCTTTTCAAATTAAGTCTACTTATCGAAAGATAAATATTTTCTGAACAGTTGTAGAAGAGGGAGCTTCCACATGTGTGATGTCGATGTCTTGTTGGAAGGCCATTAGATCGCCTTCGGTTGTTCCTTCACCTACCCTCCTGACAGCATTTGATGGGCATTCTCATAGGCTGCATGGGATTATCCTGGCCTTTCGTATATGTGTTGGGTGAAAGGTCATTAATATCGGAGTAGAAGTCATTGATGCTAACCTAGATTACAATATCCTCTTAGGATGGAATTGGATCTACAAAATGGATGTTGTTGTTTCGACTCTGTTTTGTGTCATTTTCTTTCCTCATGAGGGGAAAATTGTTAAGGTTGATCAATTGGTTTATTCTCTAGTCGATCCTCGAGCAACATTGGATTCTACTGTTCCCTTAGTGGATAACCCCCATTCACATATTGAGAATCTGGGAGTTGGGATGCATTCTTCATTGATGGGTACATTTCATTTTCCTTGCCCTATTGCTAGAATCAATGTCATTTCATCATCCAAAGTGTCTTCATGGGAAGAGCTCCTTCGAACTTGTCATTTTTTAGACCCTTGGACCTTGCCTTCACCTACCGAATGGGGTTTCCTATGTCTGCAACAGAGCTTAGGTATCAGATTATCGTCAACTCTGTAGACAACCATTCTACTCCTTTCTCTGAGGAGGAGTTAGATGGTGATGTGCCCCCAGCTTGGACCCTTGATTCTACCTTTGCTATGGACTACTTAGATACAATCTTACCATCAGAAGAAGCAATCTCAAAAGCAATGACTGGTGTAGATAGACCTTGGGAAGACTTACACCATCATTCATATTTTCTTCCTCCATCGCAGGAAGTCAAATATAGGTTCTCCAAGATATTTACTAGTGATTTTTGTAAGGTATCAAATCCTTTGGCTCCAGCACACATTTGTGCTGAAGGTAATATGTCGATGATTTCAAAAACTATACCTATAAACATCTCTAGAAACCCTCACGTGATTGAGAATCTCTTCATCGGAGCTGAATGCTCCCCTAAAGAAATTCAAATTTACACTGACCTATTTAAAGAGTTTCGAGATGTATTCACTTGGTCTTATGAAGAAATACCTGGTATTGATCCATCCACAGTTCAAAATGAGTTCAAGACATATGAAAATGCCAAGCCGATTCGTTAGAAGCTTCAGTTGGTCAATCCTAGGAAAGAAACAACTATTAAAGTTGTAGTAGAGAAGTTGCTCAAGGTAGGTTTTATATACCCTATTCCTCTTACGGATTGGGTTTCTAATCCAGTTACAGTTGATAAAAAGCAAGGAACAATCCAAGTATGCATTGGTTTTAGATACCTAAACAAAGCTTGTCCCAAAGATAATTACCACATGCCATTTATTGATCAGATAATTGATGAATGTGTGGGCAATGAGATTTTCTCCTTCATGGACATATTTTCCGGTTATAATCAGATCTCTATCCGTCCTAAAGATCAGCACAAGACAACTTTTATATGTCCTTGGGGTGCCTTTGCATAAAAAAGGATGCCTTTTGGTCTTAAAAATGTTAGAGCTACCTTCCAGCAAGCCATGTCATATGCTTTCCATGATATCAAGCATATCATTGAAGCATACTTGGACGATTTTGTTGTTGGTTATCAAAAGAGAATCGATCATCCTAGTCACCTTCTATTGGTTTTTGAACGATGTCATTTTTACAAGATCCGGTTGAATCCCAATAAGTGCATTTTCACGGTTACATCTGGTCAGTTATTAGGTTTCATTGCATCAACTAAAGGGATTTGAGTTGATCCCTTCAAGGTAGAGGCGATAATTCAGTTGCCTCCCCCATCCTCTATTCGACAACTTCAAAGTCTTCAGGGGAAGGATAATTTCTTAAGAAGGTTTATAGCTAATTATGCCGAGATCACTAAAGGGGTTTTGCGTTTGCTACGTAAAGGAGTTCATTTGTATGGGACAAATTTTTGTAATGGTCGTTTGATGCCTTGAAGAAGGCATTAGTCTCTGCCCCACTTTTGTGTCCACCGGATTATGGTAGGGATTTCCTTTTATATCGCCCAGCTGTAGAATCAACCAAAGGTATGGTTCTCGTTCAGGAAGATGATGCTCTCATAGAGCATGTGATTTATTACTTGAGCCGAGGCTTGGTAAGTCCTGAACTTCGCTATTCTCCTGTTGAGAAGTTAGCCTTGGCAGCTGTCCATGCTGTCCAGTAGCTTCGCCATTATATCTTGTTACAAAAAACTTTTGTCTTAGTGGCAGTCAATCTGTTCCAATTTGTCCTCAGTAGGCAAGTGATTGGGGGAAAATATAATCGATGGATCGCCATTTTACAAGAATTTGATCTCGAGTTATTAACCGATATACTTGCCATAGGGTCGATCCCATCATGTTATTTTTATGTAAACCAACTTCACTTGATGAATTTTTAAACTTTGACATGATGGTAGAGCCATCCCTTTCATGGGCATCGTAGTTAGCACCTCACTAACATTTTTTGCCCATGCTACTTCATTTGAGTAGGCTCGGGAGTCCTCTTTAGTCCTGCCATGACTTATGCGCTGAAGACTCATTCCTCTTTGCTTCTTCACTTCGTTCTGGCCTTATACCCTAGAGGCTCCCTCGTGTTGATTTGTACTACTACATTGCATATTGACTATTTGCACCTTTTGGCCTTTATTTGACTTCACTTGGACTTGTGTTTAAGCCAACTTTTGACCAAGTCATATGTGAAATCGAACTTGCAACCCTTTAACTTCTGCAACTTGACACACTGTGACCCATGTAAGGAACATACGTTTGAGTGTCTTTGACCAGTTTTCACCTCCCGGCATTGAACATAGGATTGTTCTAATCCCAGGAACTAGATCATCTGTTTCATCGACACTTGTTCTTTCCACTATATTATAGAAATCTTTTATTCTTTTTCAAGATTAATTAAAAAAACAAAAAAATTATATATTCCAAAAAAAAGAGCGGGAGCGGGACAATATTTTCATTTATTGTTGGCAGCTAGAGTCATGTCGCCTTTGAACAAAGCACTCAAACAAAGTGTCTCATCCGTTTGGGTGGGATCTAGCTTGGCTTAGGTATGCCTTAACCTTGTTATTGAGTCAGTCGTCCTCCGATTGGTTATCTCTTCCAATCATATGGAGAGTTTGTTCATGCCTCCTGTGTGACGAGCTTATACAAAGTTATCATATGCTGCCACAAAGTCATCATTTCAGTCGTGCTTTTGTTCAAGGGAAGTAAGCCTGAGTCGGCCTCTCTGCAATGTCTCTTGACTCATTTTTTAGTCGGCCATCCCTGATTGTTAGTGTCTTTTCTATCATCACATTAGTTATATTGGTCCTTTACTCGTGCCGGTTTGAGAAGGTCTCCATTGAGTTCTTGCTAGCAGGTCTTGTTCCTTATCGACAGTGACATATTACTCTGAGGACAGGCCTAGAGCCACACCCTAGCCCTATTTTCATTATTGATAAGTTACCTTGTGCTCAACATCAATCAGTATCATCGATCTTTGACTAAGTGGTTTCCCTTGTGTTCGATGTCAGCTTACGTTATCACACATTAGGATTCATGTAGTACCTTGGTTTCCATTTGACCCTATTGGTGGATACCTTGCCTCTACTTTAGCTTTCATTATTGGTTGGTTCAGAGGGTTTCTACCGTGCGCTAGCTACATATTGTGTATGCCGGAAACGTGCTTCGGTTAGGTTACTACAATTTTTTTGTCTAATTCCTTTTACATTATTGGCCTGCAGGTTACATTCGCGCTAGACTGATGAAGGATGCCTTAATGCCTTCCTTCTAGCAGATCTTTCCCCATTGGCTACGGCTCATTTCTTTGGGGAAAAGGTCTAGAGTCCATTTGGCAGTACCTTGGGGTTTGCAGTCATTAGTGGCAGATCCTTCGCTATCAATAGTGGGAACCATCATTATCTCCTGATTGATAGATTCTTCCAGGTGCTCGACTTCAGATCATTTATTCACACTTGTTAGATTGTACTGGGGTACCTTGACTCTCATTATCATTATCAGTGAGTAGTCTCGCGTTCGTTAACGGTATACATCAATGACTGGTAATCAAACGATTTATCACATGGTCAACTTCAACTCATTCATTCCCATTGTGTAGAAATGTACCACGATGGTCAGTGAAGACCTCAGGTTGCATCAGCATTCATTGGTTCACTTGATAGTTTCTCCTATTGCTACTAGTTGATACCATTCTACCTTATATGTTGCAGTCATTCATGGTGACATTCTATATGCTGACACCTGAGTTTGCAGTGTAGTACCATCTTATTCCATGATGTTCATTTTTTACTATTGGGATCAGTCTTTGATATTAGTGATTAGCTTCATCTTTCAGCATCATTGACATTCTTATATGTGACATTCAGACATGTACTTGTTCGATCGTGATTAGATGATGCATTATGTATTTCCAGAGTTCTATACTTGTATAGTTAGTGGATCCACTTGTACTTGATATGCGGACATGCTTTACTTTCTCTGAGAATGGGTATACCCGCATTAGATAGTGTTTCTTTCTGATCTCCTTTCATGGCTTGACAGGCTGAAATCTAGTGAAGTCCTTCTCAATTTTTGACAGGTTTCCTTTCCATGTACTTAATACATTTCGGCCATCATGTACCCCTTGTAACCTCATATATTAGGGGGCATCTGTTATAGTTCCAAATCTCACTCTTGATATTTGTGATGTTGCATTTATGGCCTAGGGCAACCCCTCCTTCCAGACTTGGTCCAAATACTTAAAAAATAGTGTTTTACTTCCTGTATGTGACATTGCCCTGAGATAAACGCGTGTGTACATGGGTTAGTGTATACCCAACCCATGTATATGTCTTAAAACACTTAAAAAAATTAAATCTCCTTAATTTCGGGTGGAGATCACAGGTTTTACCTGTTGATTACTTATTAGTGCCCATGGCCCCAACTGTTCCCAATGAATTCCCAACTAAAAAACTAATTTGGGAGAATTATAAAAAGGCTTAAATGGGAAGGTCTTAAGGAAGAGAGAAGAGAGAGAATTACTCTGTTGAGATTATCCCTAATCAAGTCTAAAGATCCTTGTGCTTCCAGCACTTCCCCCACTACAGGAAACCCTTGTTTCCTTAAGTTATGATGTCATTTCACTAGTTGAGATATCCTTGTGTGATTCATGGAAGGAGCCTTTTGAAGGCTTGGGATTGGACGGACTCGGAGGACGGTTCTGCTTAGAGCCAACAAGAGGAAGATTCAAGTGATATCATTCCTTGATTTGTTTTAGTTATCTACAATAAAGAAACATTTGTCTGGTTCCTAAAACCAATCTTCTTTATGCATATGATGTTACTATTATGGTTTACATATGAATAATTGTTTCAATGTATAAATAACCATCTTTCAATAAGTTATGAAGTTTATTTCTATGTGATACTTTGTCCATATATTGCTATGCTTCTTTGAATTGGTTGTTTTGCAGGTTCAAGTATCGATAGGAACTCCAAGAGGGTTTGGACCCTGGCTAGATCTACCCAAACGAAGGACCCCCAGGTGCACCTCTATTCGCATAGTTTGCTTATTTAAGTATCATGTCTGTGTGGAATGCTTGTGTTTTACTGTAGATAAACCCTCGATCTGCTAGGGTGTTAACCCAAAACCCTAGGGGACTTAGTCCCTCAACAATGTGGGCAGAACAGGGATAATTTCAGTATACTGGGATGTTGTTGCTTGTTCCTCCATAGGCTTGGAATACTCACCAATAGACTTGGGCCATGTATCCTTATGAGCATGCAGAGGAGTTTTATATTCCACTATTTCTTGGGTATTTGTCTCTTTGGGAGTGCCTTGTAATTTCTGATTAAACTAATCCCACTCCTGTTTCAAACTACTACCTTTAACCTCTGAACTGATCTTTGTAGTCGAGGTGTTCATCACTTGTTTCTCAGCTAGCTTCCTGTTGGACTTAGTTGTGTTATCTATGCCTTGTGGTTTCCCTGTGTTTGGTGTATTCTAAGTATTTACCTCAGAGTCTACTTGAGAACTAGGACCTTAACTATCAACAGCGACATTTGGTTTAGGCTTATCCTCGGGCTCCAACAATTGCATTGGGATCACTTCAAGCCTTTCATTTCTAAATTCTTGAAGTCTTTGAAAATCTTCAGGTTTTAGATTTGCCTTTACCCATTCGAAAACTTATTCGATGGATTCATCTGACTATAACAAGTATTCAAAATAGTTATCCTCATGGTTGTATGGCTTGAGCTTTACTCCAGTAGTGACATTATATGCCACTTTGTTTGGATCAAATTTCCTCTTAGGCAATGTATGAAGCCCGAGGGCTTCCATATGTGTTGAATCTTTAGTAGCATGAACAAAATTGGCTAAAGCAAAAGAACCGCACTTGACAGGGAAAGAGGGCCATAATGACTTCTTGTCGTCTTTGAGAACTTTAGTCAGGCCTTTTCCCATGGTCTAGTAGGCAATCTTTCTTGCTAATAATTTATCAGAAAAATATAAAGGAAGGACATGTGGATCGGCTGTGCTACCAAAAACCCTAATGTAGGTGAACCATTCTTCAATGAAATATTTTCTGACAGTAAACAAATATGTTGCGGCTTCTTAGGAAAACCTAGGGTCTTTCTTATTGAAAATTATTTGATGTAGGGGCAACACAACAACATGAAATATCTTGTAGAAGTGAGGTATATAATGTGATTCCCATATTTGTCTATGATTGAGATGGATTGGGTAGGGGTCCTGTAAGGTCCATTTCCAACCCATGGTTGGAAATTTCGTGCAAAAATAGATGGCATCCATAATGTAGGCACTAAAATAGAAAAGAGGGAGGTTATCTAGAGAGGAGGCTCTCTTCTGTTGATATTCGGTAATGGTGATGGCTAGGTTATCAGATAGGATGGAGGGCCAATTCATGATGTGGCAATTAACACAGGCATCAATCAAAGGAATCCATTCTATGGAAAACTTAGTATTATTGGGTAACCCATATAATCTACATAACATAGTTGTTGCATTGTTGCAGGGGTTTGCCAATGAGGCTATAGCATACATAACCGATTTGTCATATTTGAATTGGATGTCCAATACTTTCCAACCCTGAATCAGTTTTAAGGGGTATGGGTTCTTCTTTGCGAAGTTGGCCACAAATGAGTTGCCGTAGATATCCTGAGGGTTAGGTATGTGGTACATTTTTTTCAAGTCCTGTGCTCTGAATGACCCTATGAGCTCCATTCTTGAATTCTTGAATTGCCTATCTTTAATGATGAGGTTTTAGATCACCCACCTAATCATATCCGTGTATGGAAGAATTTAGCTCTTGCTCCTATCCTATGAAGGAAAGAATAGGAATCATCCCTAAATTAAAGTGTCGAAGGCCTTATTGAATCAATTGTCTCTCTCATGACAATGATTTTAGGGTGTTCTTCCTTAAGCCTATTCTGTATGACCTCCAAAGTTGTTGTGCCTCCAGCTGCATCGCAAACTATATCAGAGATAATAGGAGCCATCTCTATAAAATAGGATTCAGCAATGGTCTACTTACTCTATTTCTGCATCATCTTCCTTATTGACATGTCTTTTGTAGCTTGCATGAAATAGACAAGATATATCAGCGTAGACGGTATCAGGTAATTAAGACTGAAAGCTTCTCTAAAATGACTTTGGATCGTGAGAAAGGTTTAATGAGATATTCGATGTTAACTACCCATAACTTAGAAAATGATTATCCTTCCTCGGGCTAATAAATATTTATTAACTTGTCAGTTTGTTCATTTTGATATTAAACTGTAATTATTTCACATGGTTTACTACTCTTAATCGCACATTGCAATCTTTAAATGGATACAATATAGCGCTACTATATGCATAAAGCGAAATGCGATTGTGAATATCGCAATATTGCATTTTGCAAATCACTAATGGACATTCTAATGGCATAGCTAAATTTGTTGTGAAGTTTGCGAAGTTCGAAATGTGATTTGTGAAATGACAAGGTGCTATTTATTGGGCTATCGCAACGAGATATTTGATCACAAATCACAATTTTTTGAAGATGTTTTAAGATAGTCACAGAGAAAAGTGTGATTTGCGATTTGTGATGCGGATTTCATCGTTAGTTTGTTTTGCAAGGTTTTTCGAGGTATTTTCTTATAGGTATTATTATCCTAAGGCTAAAAATTTAAAAGGGTCCCATTTATAATTCTAACCTTAGCTATTGTGATTTATAAATGGGGGGCTTATTTCATAGTACAAAAATTGGTGATTCACTTGGGAGAACTAGTTATCCGTGAGTAGTTTTTTGAAATTTCTAAAAACTTTCGAAGTAATTAGAGCTATAAGAACAATGGTTACATGATTCATAAGGCAAACAACATTTCTTGTATTTAATTACTTTACTCTTTTAATGATTAAAATATAAACGTTCGCATCAGCCAATAATAAGATTTAAAGTAATATAGAAGGTGTCTTCTACAAATTAGTTTTTTGTTGTTTACTCATTTTTCACAGATACAGCCTCTACTACCAACAGGCATTCATAGCCTCGACGGGGTTATCTTTTAAAAAAAAATGATTCATTCTCCCATCTATAGGAATTTTCAAATTTCAAAATGATATTCACTTGCTGTGAATCTCACTTGGACCTGGTCCCTTTTTCCTTTTTGAATATAATGTTTTTCTTTTTGGTTTCTTAAAAGACATTGTCTAGTTGTGGTAACCTAATAATGACAATGCCATTCACTGGTTGTAACTAAACTGAACAAGCCGGCTCTTGATGAGACCCTTGTCTTCTGATCGAGGAGATCATTAGATATTACCATGTTTGATATGCAGTATTGGTAATATCAGTTTAATCATTTCCCTGTGAACATGGTAAACAAGCTCGTAATGAGACTTTGTATCTTCTAAGATTTATATATTTTAGAATTACATTATAAAAAAGGAAAATTTTATCAGATGGGGTGAATCATTGGTTCTTTTGATAATTTTGGGTGATAATGATAGAGTTTTTTAAGATACTCATTTGCAGAAAGTCCTTATTAGGTTAAAGATTCTTTTCTTGACTGATAACAAAACGTTCATAATCTATAAAGATAAGAATTTGTTCGTGGAATAAATGTTTTAAGAAAGATCAAGTTTTCCAAAGAAATGAAGTTTACTTTGGTACTCAAATGCCCTGATTATTTCTTTTAACTCTTACTTACTTATAAAAGCGAAAAATAGATTTGGTCAAAGATTTTATTTTGAAAATCCAAAAGCAAATACTACCTAACCATTATTTTCCTAATAATCTTAAAAGATATATGTTACAAAATTGGAAGAGGTTATCTCTTAAGAAAAGTATTTTTTCAAAAATTTCCCATTAATGGGCAAAGAATCCTTCTTACCAGACAAGTCTTGTAAAAGAAACATTGATTGTCCAATTTTTTCAATGATTTGAAAAGGGCCAAGCCATAGTCTTTGGAATTTGGTATGTCTACCTTTTCCCTCATGTGCTTTGTCCCATTTCAAAACCAAGTCACCTAATTCAAGAGCTTTTTGACTGGAAAAAGTTGTATCAAAAGAAGCTTTGACTAAGTGTTGATGATGGAAGTGGGTTTCTTTAGCCTTTTCTCGTTCTTCTTCAAGCTTGAGAATATGAAACTGTCTAGCCTGAAGAGAAGAAGAAGGGTTTTCATCGATGAATTGTACTAAGGCAAGAGATTGTATTTCTATGTTTGTGGGAAGAACAACTTCTTTTCCATAAATTAAAGCAAAAGGAGAAGAACCGATAGATGCTTTCTGAGTAATTCTATCTACCCATACAGCAAATGTTAATTCTTTGTGCCAATTCTTGTGATTTTGATCAATAGTCCTTTTGATATTTCTGATGAGGTTCTTGTTTGTTGATTTTTCTAATACATTACCTTGTGGATAATGATTGGCTGAATATTTCAACTTGAAACCTCACTTTAGAGCAAATTAAACCATTGTATTTCTAGAAAAGTAAGATGCATTGTCAAACATTAAAGCTGAGGGTAAGCCAATCATGGCAATTATGTACTGATCAATGAAGTTTTTGATGCTTTTTGTATTAGATATCTTTAACGGGACAACTTCTACGCACTTTGTAAAATAATCAATAGTTGTAAGGATGCACCTATGTTGTTTGGAAGAGTTAGGAACAATCTCACCAATTATGTCTAATCCCCATTGTTCAAATGGTTGTTGGATGTTAACTGTTTGTAAGGGGAATGCTGGCTTTCTTTCTCTTCAGGCTGTGGTTTGACAAGTTTTACACTTTCTTGTATATTCATGTATATTTTTAAATACCATTGGCCAATAATATCCTACATGTAGGATTTTGTGAGCTGTATTATTTCCCCTGAAATGTCCTCTAGCTGGTCCATCATGTAATTCCTACATGACCTTTTCGGCTTCAGGTTTCTCTAGGCATCTTAGCATGACTGAATCATAACTTTTTCAAAGAAATACATCGTTGACTATTCATACTGATTTGATTTCAATCTTAAAGCTCACTTTGTTTTATAATTAAGATGCATAGGAGCATATCCGTTTTTTAGATAAAATTTCAAATCAACATATTATGCTTGTGTATCATTGAGGCTTACCTCTGATGTTTGCATTTAATTATCTTGATCCTCTTCTAGTGGTAATTGGGAAGCACCTATTGATATCCCGCAGAAACCTTGGCCCCTGACAATTTTAGCTGGCTAGAATTCTACATCATATTCTTGAAGCGTAGTCACCCAATTAGCTCTTTTCTCCCCTGCTTCTATTTATTGGGTTGTGTTATATTCTTTCCATGACTAATCCACATAGTTAATGGCAGGGGGGGCGAAGACCCCCTTCGTTGCGCCGATTGCGTAGTGGGGGGGGGGAGGTCACAGGGGGTTGAGGGGTGTAGCTAACCCCACTCTTTGTTTTTGGACCCTATATTAGGTTGGGCGGACGTACTTATGGTTTTGTGTATGATTTTTCGCACATGGTTTTGGATGTGATGGTTTTCGGTGCATGTTTTTGGACGTGATGGTTTTTGGTGCATGTTTTTGGACGTGATGGTTTTCAGTCCATGGTATTGGATGCTTCGACATGTATAAATATGTATTGTAACATTGAAAGGAACATAATGAAAAATCAAGCTCGTAGTCCTGGTTTTGGGATCCAGGGGAAAATCTCTGTGTATATGTGTTTTATGTGTTATGCTCTCACATTGTTTATTTTATTTGTTTTAGAATTTGTATGCAGGTAATTTTTGTACAGGGTTAAAACCTACATTTGGTATCAGAGTTGTTTTTGCTTCAAGGGGACGCCTTTGTTGCTGAGGGGTTTCACTCATGCCTATGGGAGATCCTGTTCAGTGGGAGATCCGCGGGATTGATTTTGGCGGTGAAAGAGGATAGCAAGAAGTGGAAAGATAGAGATCGAGAAATTGAATGGTTAGAGTTTTGAGTTATGGAAACTCATGATGGAGGATCTATTGGTGGATAAATATTAGTGGGTCACAGTAAATCCAAGTACTAAACCAACGGGAGTGTCCGATGAAGAATGGAATAAGTTGGATCAGAAGGCTAAGAGCACAATACGATTGTGTGTCTTAGATTCGGTATTGATGAATGTATCAAAGGAAGCTACAATGAAGGCTTTGTGGGACAATTTAAAGACTTTGTACCAATCTAAGTCTTTGGTGAATAAACTGTTCCTACGGAAAAAGTTGTATAACATGAGGATGAAAGATGGAGACTCAGTGACAAAACATCTAAACGCATTAAATACTGTGGTAATGTTGGAAATAATACTAAGAGGGGGGTGAATCAGTATTATCAGATCAATAATTTAATTTCCAAAATAGATTTATACACGTTATTTCAGCGAAGTTAACTAGCATGTACACGTGACTGTACTTAAAGCAACCAACGTATATGCAGAGAACTTTTGATTTAGACAGTTTATCATGTATTGAACTTTAAACAGTATATCAGAGATTTATTAGATAGTGCAATAAAATTAGAATAAAGCATCACAGATGAGCAACACACATGAACACCAAGATATAAGGTGGAAACCCAATGCGGGTAAAAACCACCTGCTATTGTCGTCTCTATCTTCTTTTAATAATAAGAAAATATGTTTACAATCTTGTACTAGTGTAGACTCATACCAGTACGCAGGCACCCACCTGCAGAAGGCTACAACCTTCTCTCATTCTCTAGCTACTACTAGAAGGGAGCTACAAACCCCTAGCTCTTGTACTAGCCAATATGTTTACTAGTACATAGGTGCCAACCTACAAAAAACTCCACTCTTCTACTAGGGACCACGTTTCATGAATTTTGAGACTGGATAATCCTAGATCACAACACCACAATTTGAAGGGCACGTTTCATTCAATTTTCATACTAGACCCATCAATAACTGCAATACAATCACCAAGTATATCTACATCAACCAATCACTGAAACTCAATCATCATAACTTGAATCTCATCGTTTAGAACATTGTCACCAGAACCCAAAGTAGAACCCAGAACTCTACAACAACAAACAATAAAAACTGAAACATACTTCATAAGGTATATGTTACTTCCATGTGTTCAACCAGCGTGTATATGCACTTTTATCATAGCCAACCAGCGTACATATCTGTAAATATTAATTCATAATTTTGGAGCTATTCCAGACTTCAATTATACCCAGATCATAACATTTATAGAATAGCACATGCGTCATTATTCAGATATAGACTATACATGATCAAACCATATAATGATAATTCATTTCAAGCCTTAAGATCTTAATCCATCATTAGACCTTATCCCTCATCAACCGCTAAGGTTCATCCTTGGTTCAGATCAAGAAAAGCACCATAAGCCAATAACCTGCATATTATATCTCACACTTCATCATATATTCGATACTTGCACACTTTTGCCTAATGATCTTCTCCTCCTTATATAGTTTTAGGCCTTTCTCAATACCATGGATCAAAACCACTTAGGACCAATACCTTGGACCAAATACCTAAGGTCAATACCTCAGACCAAATACCTTGGACCAATACCATGGATCAAAATACCTTGGACCAAATACCTCAGACCAAAAACTTAGTTTTCCAACATGTATACACTTTTCCTCCTGTGAAAGTGTGTGTGTACATATACGCTACTTATGTTCAGTGAACCTGCGTGTATACGCAGCTTGGTCAAGGTGAACCTGCGTATACCTCTCTTTCTTCATTCTTTGTAGTCTGGTCTATAGTTCTTTGTTGTTGACATGCTGCACCATGATCTTTCATCTGAGTGAGTTACCATCAAGGACAACACATGTATCATAATGCCAACAATATCCCCCTTTTGGACTTGATGGAAATAACAACACCAAGTCACTCTCCCCCTTTGAAATCAAGGGCAAAGGGTGGACCAAGATAATTTCTCCCTTTGACATACATTATGCTGGTCATGCTCCCCATGAGTACATGTTCAAATCTTTGATCTATACATGCTAAGATGCACTGAGACTGTCCATGCTCTTCCTGAGTACAGGCAGAGTCTGCAAAAAAAATATTTTCTAAAAGAATAACATGACTCTATAACTCAACTATGTGAGGATGACCTTCCTATAACCAATGACTCATACATACATCCATCCCAACTGAGTGGGGATATACCAAATTTGACTCATCCACCCAACTAAGTGGGGATATACCAATTGTTTATACATGACAGAAACAAGAAATATTACATCATCCATCCCATGTAAAGTGGGGATACAAATTACATCATTTGTCCAAGAGGACTCATATCACTTCCTAGACTTTTACATGACTTGAGTAACAAATGGTATAAATATCTAAAGCCATAGCTGGACTCAACAACCATAATGCCAACAATGTTGAATGTACGTGAAGGCTAATGCTCCCCTTGAACCTGTGCTACCTATGCATTGTTAATAGGTTAATGATCAAGGAATCTTTGTCAGTAAGATAAAATTAATGAATAGAGCATATAGAAATTAATCATCAATATCAGTCAGTGCACACATATCAGATCCTGCCTGTTATAGACATATTTGGGCACTACAACCCCAATATTATATGTCGATAAACCAAGGGCTTTTTAAACCCTGAAAGTGTTGTTTCATACCCTAAAGGATCATGTTCAACTGATTACATCATTCCCCAGAAGTTCCACTTGAAAAACCACTCAGAACTAGCCAAAATTGGACCATACTGACTGCTCCACTATCAGGGTGCGATGCATACTGACTCCTACACTAGCTAGATGCGATGCATACTGAAGAAGCCTTCTGTGGGGTGCGATGAGTAAGAATGGACAAATGTCTGAGATAGTTTGCTAAGTGGATGCTCGTGGAATCTTCTAGAAACTTCTCCCATGACAGTTGCCTCTCTGAATTCACCCAGGGATGAGTAAGAGATCCAAGAAATCTCCAAGTGGAACCAATAACAACAAGTGGAATGACACTAATAAAAAACCTAGAGGTGACTCACACCCTTTCAGACATCTATAAATAGATCCCTCATCTGAGAGATCTAGAGGTTGGAATTTTGTAATTTGTAAGGAAGTGTTGATGGTTTGTCTTTAAGAAGAAACATTGTATTGTTGGGTGATATTTCTTTTCATGAGGTGAAGAGGGCTTTGATGCTGGGAGGATGATGCTGGATCAGAAAACTGAGTTGTAATCCTCTCTTCTATTATTAATAAAGTTCTTTGAGTTTTCCTCCATACAATCGTGTATTTGTGAATGTTGTTATTTGTAAATGCCATTGTATGCTCATTGTATTTCTAATTCTACAATTCTTATGATATAATAGATCGAGATGATTTGATGGTGTTTTGTTACTTCATTTCTACAGTTATTCTCTAAGTAGGACAAGTAAGAGAAGAGTTGCAAGCTCTGTCAAGGAGGAGAGAAATCAAGCAAGGAGTCAAGCAGTAGATCCAGGTTGGTCCCTTTGCTTCTCTCTTATCTATCATACATAGAGGAAATTGCAAATTGCTTTGATTGTTTGTTTCTAGGATAGCTGCCAATCCTAGTGGAGCTAGCAGATCGAAAAGACACTAGTTTTCCCGGAAACACTGCCCCACTATTTTTCTTATCTGAAACACATATACGCTCCTTTACCCATAGAAACCCGCATGTGTACATGACTATACTTCATGAAACACGTGTATAATAGCCTTTTTTCTGAAAAAGTTGGATTTAACAGTAGGATGATGTAGCAACTGCTCCCAGATTTTGTCTGAGATATTCAAATGTCTCTCTGGGCAGTGGTTTAGTGAATATATCAGTAACCTGTTATTAGGAGGGAACATACTCCAATTTTACCTTTTGTTCAAGCACTTGTTCACGTATAAAATGGTATTTGATTGGTATGTGCTTGGTCTTAGAGTGCATGACTGGATTCTTTGAAATACTTATGGCACTTGTATTATCACATAGAATGGAGATGGGCAGAGTACATGTGACATGAATGTCTTGCAAGGTTTGCATCATCCAAAGTAGTTGTGTGCAACAAGATGCATCACCCACATATTCTGCTTCAGTTGTAGATAGCGCAATTGAACTTTGTTTCTTGCTGAACCAAGACACTAACCTGGAACCCATATAGAATGCACCACCACTAGTTCTTTTTCTGTCATCAACACTTCCTACCTAATCTGCATCTGTATATGCATGAAGAGTGAGATTTGTATCTCTAGGATACCATAAACCAAAGTTTTGTGTTCCTCGAAGATATTTGAAAATTCTTTTGACTTCCTGAAGGTGTGATTCCTTTAGATTTGCTTGGGGTCTTCCAACTATTCCTACTGCATGCATAATGTCAGGTTGGGTACCTGTTAGATAAAGCAAACTACCAATCATGGATCTGAAAGTTGGTTGATGTACTGCTGTTGATTCATCATTTGAGTTGAGATTGCATCCTGTTACCATTGGGGTACATACAGGTTTAGAATCTTCCATGCCATACCTTTTCAAGATCTGTTTGAGATATTTGGTTTGTGAAAGAAAGATACCATCTTTATTTTGTTGAAATTGTATACCAAGAAAATAGGTAAGTTCACCAAGAAAGAACATTTCAAATTCTTGCTACAATACTGAAGCAAAATTCTAACTCATGGATTCTTCATTGCTACCAAAAATGATATCATCAACATAAACAACAATAATTAGCAATTTATCAGTGTCAATCTTTGTATATAGATTTTTATCTACTGAATCTTTTGAAAAACCTTGTCGGTGTAGATATTTGTCAAGACGGTAATACCAAGCCCATTGGAGCCTGTGTCAAACCATAGAGAGCCTTTTTGAGTTTGCATACAAGTTTTGCATCATTTCCAAGAATGAATCCTTCTGGTTGTTGAATATAAACTTCTTCTTCTAAATATCCATTAAGGAATGTGGATTTTACATCCATTTGGTATAATTTGAATTTCTAAAAGCTAGAAAGAGTAAGAAACATCCTTATGGCTTCAAGTCTAGCAATAGGTGAAAAAGTTTCTTCAAAATCTATATGTTCTTGTTGAGCATACCCTTTACAAACAAGTCTAGCCTTGTTTCTAATGACTTCTCCATTTTCATTCAGCTTGTTTTGAATATCCATTTAGTTCCTATAAATTTTTTATCATGAGCTCTAGGAACTAATTCCCAAGTATTATTCTTTTCAATTTTCTCAAGTTCTTCATTCATGGACTTGACCCAACATTCATCTTTTCATGCTTCATTTATATTTTGAGGTTCGTTAGAGGATAGCAATGCTAGATAGCTTGAGGTTTCTATAATAGTTCTTCTTGTTTGTACACCTGCGTCTTTTTCCCCTAAAATTTGAGTTTCTGGATGATTTTTTTTAACATACCTGGATGAAGTCTTTTATTCTACCGTTATCCCTTCTTCTGATGCTTCAGTGGTTTCTTCTTCAATATGATTGTGATTTGATGTGGGAAAATACTCCCCATCTTCTTCATTGTCATAATCTTATGTTTTTGTTTGTTTTGGATTTTTGCATGCTTCATCAACTACAACATCAATACTTTCAACAATTTTCCCAAGTATTTTATTATAAAATTTATATCCTTTACTTCGGGAAGAGTAACCAAGAAGAATACATTCTTCTGCTATGGGCTCAAACTTACCAATTTTTTCATCAGTCCTTTCGATATAACATTTGCCTTCCAAAAACTTTAAAGTATTTTACAATAGGAGTCTTACCACACCAAAGTTCATGTGGAGTTTGAGTGCTATTTACTTGAATATTTGTTTGGTTGAGAATAGTTACGATGGCGAATGCAGTTTCACCCCATAAGGTTGCAGGAGTTCCAAATTCATCTAGCATAGCTCAAGCCATTTGTTGAACAGTTATGTTCATTATTTCTACCACTCCATTTTGCCGAGGAGTCCTTGCAGTGGAGAATTGCCTTTTTATTCCATGTTGTTCACAAAAGTCAAAGAATTCATCCGAGGTAAATTCCCCTCCTCAATCACATATGAAGAATTTGATTTTTTGATCTGATTCATTTTCAACCAAATCTTTGAAGGCTTCGAACTTTTCAAATGCTTCATCTTTATGCTTTAGCAGACCTATCCAACACATTCTGGAAAAATCATCAATGAACAAAATAAAGTATTCTTCTCCATGAGGTGACTTTCTCCTTGATGGTCTACATAAATATGTATGAACAAGTTCAAGAGGCTTACCAGCTGACCCTTCTTTTTCAATGAAGTGAGCTCAGTTTTCTTACCAAATTGACATGGTTTGCATATTGTATTTTCAGGGATGTTGATATCTGGAAGATCATGAAAAACCTTGAATCTGCATGCTTTTCTTATTTGAGAGAAGCTTATATGTCCCAATCTTCTATGCTACAGCTAATTTTCATCATTTTTGCTTAGATAACGTTGTTGCTATCCTACCTTGAGTATGTATAAGTTGTTTGGAGTTCTTGTACCTTTGATCATGGTCTCCCCTATATCAAGTTCACGAAGAACACATTCGTTTGATCGAAACACCACTTCATTTCCCTGATCACACATTTGAATGACACTCAACAGGTTATGCTTTAAACCATCTACATACATAGTATTTCTAGCTTTGAACTTTTCTTTCAAGAAAACAAATCCTTTACCTTTTATGACAGCAGGAGTGTCGTTTCCAAATGAGACATTATTTCCTTTTTTAAGGCATTATATGAGTGAAGTTTTTCTTTGTCATCTATCATGTGTTTTGAGCATCCATTGTTGGTGTACCACTGATTTTCTTATCCCTCTGCATATAAGGCTATACCACATATTTTTGTTTGAGATTCTTTCCTTTTCCATATCTTGGGATTTAATGGAGTTTTCTCCTTTTGAGATGATTGGTGTAATTTTCTCCTGCATTCAGAATCTTCATGACCAAAGTTGTTACAGATTGAGCATTCTATTTCATTTTCAAGAAGATAAAAGTTATTATATTAAATTTTCTTGATCCCTGTTACATTCCTTTGATTCTGTGCTTCTCTAGTCATGATGGTTTTGTAAGAAACACATTGAGCAGCTTTGTGTCCAAAATTATTGATGAGCCCCAAAAATGGGTAACTTATTGGGCTCATTTTGCCTATTATTCTTGATTAATCCACCATGCTTCATATTTTAAGCATGCTTTTGAGTATATTTATGTTAATTGAATGAATGAGAAAAGTCACTTGACCATGAAGTCTAATACGTGCTTATTGCAGATTCTTGGACATCTTTTGGACCAAGGTTAAGCATTTATGAGCCAGTTGACAACCAAAGACGAGGAAACAAGGATAAGGATTAGTAGGAAGGGTGTCTCCTACACTAAATGGCCCCTTCCTCGAGTCCTCCATCATCAGCTCAAAGTTCACTAGCCCACCAAAGATGATTTCCAAGGGCAGCCGAGTAGCTTTTGTGAAGTGGCTGATTACTTGCAGTTTTGAGTAGCCTAGCCCCTCAAGTTAAGGAGAGATGTTGGAGGTCCTCGTGGTGTATAAGTAGGAAGGCTTCAAGCCTTGGTAGTTTAGCTCTTGAACAATCATATTTCACACTTTAGTGCTGCTCTGCCTTTCAGCTCATTTTCGAGCTTTTGCTGTTAACATTTTTTGGGACATGGTTGTGTTTTGAGTAATGAGATCAGTTTCACTTTGCACCAGCTTTGGGCTTCTCTTAGGAGGTTGTAGCTCTTGGGTGTTGGGACTCACAATTAACCTATTTTTGACCTTATCCTTTGCCGTATAATTACCCTTTTTACAGTCATAAGCAAAAGCTTTTATTCTAGAATGACATATTAACCCCAAGGTATGAAGTAACCTTCCGCAAGTCTATGTTTAATTGTTTATTTCATATTCGTGAATATCTTTATACTTATCCTTGGAAACGCTAACTAAAATTGTCAAATAATTGCCACAAGCTTGCAGGAGTTATAATGAATAGTTGCTGTAACTCCAAAAACAGCAACTACGCAGTTGCTGCAACACCAGAAACAGCAACTACGCAGTTGCTGCAACACCAGCAACAGTAATTACCTAAAAGCAAGCTATTTTGTAAACAGCCACGGACAACAGATGGCAGCCATCTAGAGAGTTGTGACGTGGCATAGCGGAAGTCTAAAGGAAAAGCATACAGTCAGCACGAATAGCATGGGGAAATGGCGAAGGAATATGATGATCCTGAGAAGACAGTTACAATCAGTTATCCGCCGTGTAACAGCTAAAGCTCCAGAAAAAGGATGCACTATCATATTGTTGTAACAACACTCTGAATTGCTTATTTTTGACAAAACAGGTTAACTGAATAGGCTGTAATATTCTATTGTAATAGATGTCTCCTCTATAAAGAGGAGACATCTACATGAAACGGGGTCAGTAGTCGGTCTGTAACTAAGATTTTGAGAACATCAGCAAGCCTGAGTTCTATTGTAATTAATCCTTTTGGCAGATGAATATAAAACTGGTTTTGAGCACTTAATCCCGTCGTCGTTTTTCTGGGGAATCTTGTGAGAAGGACTGGGCCCACCTTCCTCACAAGATTCACCCATTTACTTTCCTGTTGATTGTGTAGATGTATAGTAAGTTCTTCTCGGTACTCTGTGTGGATTTGACAGCATTACCTCTGGTATTCTTTGCTTTACTAGTACTCTGTTTCATTGCTTTTTGAGTTTGTTTCTCACCGGTGAATGAGAGTGCTGTGTGCATTAGCAATTCTGATAACAGGGGCAGGTGCTGGACATCCCCATCTGGAGGATAGGGTCCTGATCCTCTGCCAGCAGAACGTTCATTATTTCGTTTCTCAGATTTGTAATTCTAATTAATTGTTTTTATTTTAAAGTACTGTGATGATATAACGTAAGAAGTGCGTATACTACAGATTTTGATGCTTTTGGACTTTAAGTACATACAGTACACAGTGCCTTTGAAATAAAAGGACTTTCCCTGGTCGATAATTAATGTGGTACTTGAATGTTTAATTTACAAA
>APFE030743322.1:92111-135990 GCA_000404065.3 Pinus taeda
TACGAAATTTCAATCCGATCCCCAGAGAGAAAGTTATGACAATTTTCCCCAGGTCACCTGTTTGGAATGTAATTCAGGAGTCTGCAAAAAGACCAACTTCCTCATATCATATCTCCGTAAATATCGTGTGAAACGCTCTAACATTTGGACCCAAGGTTTAGCGCGATTTCTTTTCAAATGGGTTTTTTTTGCGACTTCTGAAACATCACAGAAAAAAATTTATAGCTAAAATTCCACGATGACCTGTTTGGAGAAGCGAAACCCTAGAATCCAAAGCTCTGATACCAAATGTTATGAAACGCAACTCAAGAAAAGATAGAAAAGAAGATCAACGCCGTAGAATTCAGCCTCTTCGAGGGGGAAACCGTCCTTTAAGATTACGAAATGAACAATTCTTGATATTCAAATGACAAAACCTCCTTTCTATATATAGGAGTCTAAGGAGTCACAATATAAACCAGCCGACCTAACAATAATAATATAAAGCCACAAAAATAACAATAGAGGGATTCTATAGGGCACAGTAATAACAATATGGAGGCAATAGGGGCACAACAATATTAATAAGGGGTATAACTACAATAGTAATGGGGTAATCACTAGTATTATAGGGACCCAACACCTTTGGTTGGACTTCATGTTTAATAACATCTTTCGCCTCTCTAAATACCACATCTTGGTTGTACACAACCTTCCTTGTTACTAGGTTCCAAAGATTATAACACTTTAAACCATCCTTATACCCTATAAAGATGCACTTTTCAAATTTACTATCCAACTTGGTTCATTTCTCCTTTGGAACATGTACATATGCATCACATCCAAACACCCTCAAATGTGAAAGAGAGGGTTTCTTACCAGTGCATACCTCTTGTGGAGTTTTATCTTCCAACGCTAATGAAGGTGATCTATTGACCAGGTAACATGTTATCTCCACCGCCTCTACCCAGAATTCCTATCCTAACCTAGCACCACTAAGCATGTTTCTTGCCCTTTCCATCAATGTCTTCTTCAATCTTTTTGCAACTCCATTTTTCTGAGGTGTATATGAGTAGTCTTATGCCGTGCTATACCACACTTCTTACAGAATTCTTTAAATTCCTTACTGTAAAGCTCTCCAGCGTTATCTGTCCTCAGCACCTTTATCTTCTTCTCTGTCTGGTTTTCCACTAGAGCCTTGAATTCTTTAAACCTATCAAATACTTTTGATTTCTTCTTAAGGAAATATATCCATGTATTCCTTGAGAATTCATCTATAAATGATACATAGTACACAGACTTACCCAGTGATGGAACCTTCATAGGTCCAAACACATCACTATCCACAATCTATAATATATGTTTTGCCCTCTTACTACCAGAGGGGAAACTCACCTGATTTTTCTTCCCATATACACAATTTTCACAGAAATCAAAATCTAGAGAGATATTAGTCATATCTTCCACCATACCTTTACCATGAAGTATTCGAAAGCCCTTCT
The DNA here is from genome assembly GCA_000404065.3 of Pinus taeda. NCBI lineage: Eukaryota > Viridiplantae > Streptophyta > Pinopsida > Pinales > Pinaceae > Pinus > Pinus taeda. Next base: position 93,593 of record APFE030743322.1, read on the forward strand.
CTCCACATGTCCAAGCCTTTGATGCCACACCATGGTATTCTATCCATAGACCACTATATTTTCTGCTCCCCTTACAGGAATCAAAAAATTGTTGCACCCATCAACAACTATGCTACCTTGCAGCTTGTACAGAGTTCCAATCCAATCTCCCGGCATCAATACCAATGCTCCCTAAACCATCTTATAGGTGTCCTTGTCGAACACTATTTTTACACCTGCATCTTCCAACTTACTTACAGAAACCAGATTTCTGGCCAATGCAGGAATATGCAGAGCACCCAGAAGTGTTCTAACCCTTTCACCTTGCAACTTCAACTTTACTTTTCGATGACCAATGATTCTAGCCTTCCTATCATCCCCTAAGAAGACATCACCACCATCGTATTTCTCATACTCGCAGAACCACTCTCTATGGGGAGTGAAGTGAAAGGATGCACCTGAGTCAATCAACCATGCCTCATGATCTACATGTGTACTTGAAGAAGCCAAGTACACATCCCCACCTTCATCTAAGGTGGTTTTCACCTCTGCAGAAGGATCATCATCAGATCCCTTTCCTTTATCAAGAGCTTTAGATTTTACAGTCCTTTTTGTAGTGCCCTTCCTTTCCACATTTCCATCACACCACCTTTATAGGTTTTCTAGGAGATTTAGATCTCCCTCTCGATGGCTTATTTTTGTTTCTGTTTTGGGACCGTCGTCGTACAAACAAGGCATCACCATTTTGGCTCTCCATATTTTTCCGTCTCATCTCCTCCATCGACAAGGATCAGACTATTTCATCAAACTACAAGGTAGTTGCATTACTACCTATTGCAATAACTAGACTATCCCACGAATTTGGTAGAGAACATAACAAGCTAATGCGCTTATCTTGATCTGAAATTTTAATATCAACAAATGCCAATTGACTGACCACAATATTAAATGTGTTCATATTCTTTGTCACTGAGTCTCCATCTTTAATCCACCTTTTCCGTAGGAATAATTTATTCACCGGAGACTTAGATTGGTACAAAGTCCCTAACTTGTCCCATAAAGCCTTCACTATAGCTTCGCCTGATACATTCAACGATACTGAATCTAAGACACACAATCGTATTGTGCTCTTTGCCTTCTGATCCAACTTCCTCCATTCTTCATCAGACAATCCTGTTGGTTTAGTACCTGGATCTACCACGATCCACTGATCTTTATCCACCAACAAATCCTCCATCTTGAGTTGACACAACTCAAAACTCTGACCATTAAATTTCTTGATCTCTATCTTTCCACTGCTCACCATCTTCTTTCACCACCAGAATTGATCTCGCATAGCTCTCACTAAACAAGTTCTACCACAGGCCTGAGCGAAACCCCTCAGCAACAAAGGTGTACTCTTGAAGCCAAAACAGCTCCGATACCAAATGTAGGTTTTAACCCCGTACATAAATTACTTGCATACGAATTCTAAAACACATAAAACACATATACATAGAGATTTCCCCGAGATCCCAAAACCAAGACTACTAGCTTGATTTTTCATTATGTTCCTTTCAATGTTACAATACATATTTATACATGCTGAAGCATCCAATACCATCGACTAAAAACCATCGTGTCCAAAACCATGGACCGAAAACCATCACATCCAAAAACATGTGTGAAAATCATCCACAAAACCATAGGTCGGTCCGCCCAACCTAATATAGGTTCCAAAACCAAAAGTTTCCAGGGTGCTGCCTTAGACCCCATAGAGTGGGGTTACTTTCACCCCTCAAACCCCCTGTGATGCCCCCGCTACGCAATCGGTGCAACAAAGGGGGGTCTCCACCCCCCTCTAACCCCTCGGTTAACTATGTGGGTTAGTCGTGAAAAAAATATAACACAACCCAACAGAATGGCCCTTAAAATATGGCTTCTCAATTAAAACAAAATGACATTGTAAATAGCTCTAGAAATCTTCTAAAAGGATGTGGATTTGAGTCTTCTTGAAGGTGCCAAAATTTCGTTGAGTGAAAGGCTACTTCTAACCTTGGCAATGTCTTATTTAGGTCTCTATATTTCAACCATGAGAAATATGATACTGTTGAAACAAAATTTTAATGTCCTTACTCTTCTACTTCTTTAATAAATTCTTTGGACTGCCACCTGATCACTGATAATCCTTATCTTGTTGATGCTCAAATATTTGAATAGACAATCTGACTCCTAAACTTTTGTCTAGATATGCTCAACTAATCCCTCGAATATTGTAGCTGCCAAATACCTTGTCCCCAAATCTGGCATATACTGTTGTCCAATATTCTTCCTTAAGAAGTTTTTATGTCACTTCTTGACTTTACCTCCTACAAATCATCACTTCATTTATTCTTCTAGGTTTAAATAAGTTGGACTCATTGCAACATTTATGGACCATATTCCTCTATCTTTAGATACTTTCCATTTGCATCCAACGAGCAATCTAGCTGCTCATTGTGTATTCTTTGTGCTTGTCTCCCATGGCCTCATTGATCTCAACTATGGTATTATCTACATCGATAATCTCACAAAGGATTGGAATTTTGATGGTCCTGAATGCACTTATCATTTGACCTTGAGCACTTCAATCCCACAAAAAACAAATCTTGGGAACACAATGCGCTTTAATACTTGTTGTTTATTTGGTGCTAATCTCTCAATGATTGGGCAATATCATTCACGTCTGTTGACATTGGTAAATGACCTGAAAACTTGGAAAAATTTGGAATGGGGTAAACTCTCTCCTTCATTCCCTTGTTAACCTTGATCTCATGACTTGTTACTGCATGTAAATATTCAACTCCAACACCTAGCACTCAATGACTAGGTGATTTACACAACTTTTTCAACATTTAAAATCTATAGTGTGGAAGCTTGGAATCTGTGTGGTTGTTTTGGACATTTCGCCTCTAGCAATTCATGACAATGTATGCCAAAATGTGATGATAAAACCCTAAGAATTGATATAGAAACCATGCGTAAAAATGTGTCAACAACCAATTTTTTTTTGTAATAACTGAGAATAGAACACATGGCCTGTTGAATTTTCCCATACAAAAGTTGAAATGAAAATTAAACTTCTTTCTTTTCAAAATTTGTAATTGTTGTTAGCTGTAGATCTAATTTAGACTAATGAACTTGGCTCTTCCCCTTTGGCACTGAACTTGGTGTCTTTAGTCATTCATTATGATGTGTTGACATTTGATAAATCTTGCTACACATGTTCTCCAATTGTGGCATTCTAAAATGATAACAACTTTTGACAAGGAGCCATCCAAAACTGCAAAGACAATTCTCATTGAAAATGCTCGTAGCATTTCATTGGGAGACTTCTATTATTTTTTTTGAAATATGGAAATTTTCTTTGTCAGTACAACATCAATTGTTCTAGATTCTATATTCAACATCCTCCATAGAACCTTGTATTCACACTCTCCACTTTTTGAAATTTTATACATTAATCATTGTATTTTTAATTGGTAGTCCATTTGTTTATATCAGAGTCACCATACTCTAGCTTTGATTTGGAAACACCTTTTACTTATATCCTTATAGTAAGTGATGTAAAATTAAGTGAAAATGCTTGTTTAATATTGGAAAATCAATGTTCTTTTAGGACACTAGACTAAAATGTCAACTTAGGGGAACTGATTTCAAAGAAGTATTACATCTGATAACATCTCAATCTAGTGGAGATGTTGTCCTCCCTATGAGGAAGCAAAGAACCTATAGATCAGGTGCCTATCCATTGTGTTATTCCCAACGCCAAAACTTGCAACCTATTCCAATCCTCAAACTGAAACAATAAGCACCCATGCCAAAAGGATACTAATAACTTTGAGATTTGTAACACCACCTTGCAAATTTACCCAAGTCCACAAGCTTGCCAAGCTAAACATGAGAGGAGTGTCACTATGACATGACCCAACCTCCAAGTTCCAATTACGAGTGGGACTGACACACTGAAAACTTACAGACATCCCTCAAGGACACTAGATCTCCCAAAAGTTATCCCACAACCTCTGATGAGAAAATCCTAAGCTAGAACTACCTTTTAACAAGCTTTACCCCCAACCTCACCATCAACACAAGGTGCATGCAGGTATGAGACTCCAACCACACTCACAAGCTTTCTTCCGTGAGGTTCCGACCCAAATTCTATAGTTTTGAGCATGTGGTTTCGGGATTTGTGCTGCCTTTTAAGGCTAGCCGCCAGACCACTACCCAAAATTTCATGTAACTTTTTAGAATACAATCAAAAGAAATGACAAAGCCAACCAATAAAAACTCAAGCAAGAAATTGACCCAAAGATGTGTAATCCATAATAGACATTTCATTAAACATATAGAAAACGTGTAAGTTATAGATCATGAATACATATTTGATCATAAACTGATAGTCTTCATCTAAGAATCACTAAGAAGTCTCTAAATCCTCTCTAGATAGTTGCAACAACACTTCTTAGGAAATGCATTCGTCAACCATTCAATAATTCATCAAAAAGTGTTTTTAGTGATAGATAAATACATCATATAACCAACATATAAATAGAATGCAAACCATGTCAAATCAGCCATAAAATCACCAACATAATCACCACAAATGCACATATATCACATTAGGAAAATATTTCATATTAACATATGAAAATTCCAACCAGTTCAAGGACTTCCACATACTACCCAACCATACATTGGGTTGAACCAAATATCTGTTTCAACTAACCATCCCCCTGCCATATTCCAAGCAAGAATGTGGGATCTCATCGGATAAACCAAGACAAAACCAACCAGGGCTTCTAGAGGCCAAACCATCTCAACACTCAACTATAGTGATTCCACCTCTATGGTCCATAAATCGCTAACGTCAACCAGATCGGTCTCTACCCAAGTTGTCTAGGTCTCTAGGAACTAGTAACTCAAACACGACTTTCTATGGATCTAGATAATTTGTTCCAACTGTAGCTCCAAGAACTAGTAACTCAACCTACCAAGGGGTCCAGAGTGTTTGTCCCAACCTATGGCCCTAGGAACTAATAACTAGACCAAAATTGTTCCAAGGCTTCTAAAGCGTTTGTTTCTACCCATAGGAATAGGGAACTTAAGCACCATTCATAAAAATAAGTGGGAATTCACAACACCATGGTTATCCAAGAAATATAAGCCAAGGTTGAAACCACTATTAATCTAGGAAAATCTCCATGCTAATGATAGCACATAACCAAATAATTACATACATATACCATGCATCTAAAATAAACAAGGAAATCAGACATGCAACTTCTTACGTGCACCTCAACCCATCATGATAACTCTTCATGATGAACCTCCCACCAAGAAGATAACCTATCCACATATTTGTGCATGAATAATAGTTACCAACTCAAGATCATGAGTCATGTAATTCTTCTCATACTCATTCAAATTCCCTCTCATAGAATACCACATTCCCTTCCTACATTAGGACTCTACCAAGTCCTTCCTTGCAAACATGTGTACATACCACAAACTCTTTATAAGGATATTTAATCTTCAAGATTGGAGATTTTTAAAGAAAAATGCTTCAACTGCTCAGAGCTAGTTGCACACTCCTCCATTCTAACTTGTTCCCTTCCTCTAGAAATATGTGATAAGATAAGAAATATTCAAGAAGTTCCTTATGAATCTCCTATAATAACCTACTTTTCCCATGAATGATCTAACCTCATCTATATTCCTAGGAGTTGGCCACTCCATGATAGCTTTAATCATTTCTGGATCCATCGTTATCCCTTCCTTCAAAAGGACATGTCCCAAGTAATGAACTCTAGTCTAAAAGAAACCACACTTGCTTAGCTTGGCATACAACTGATGCTCTCTCAACAATCTCAATACTACTAGCATGTGTTTCGCATGTGCTTGCTTATTCTTAGAATATATCAATATATAATCAATAAACAATATCACAAACTTTTCCATATAAGGGCACAATACATTATTCATCAAACACATGAAAGTAACTAGAGAATTAGTAAGGCTAAAAGGAACAATCACAAACTCATAACACCCATACCTAGTACATAAGGTGGTCTTGTAAATGTCTTCATATTTGATGTGAACTTGATGGTATCCTGATCAGATCAATCTTTTAGAACATTGTTGCTCCCTTCAGCTAATCAAACAAGCCATCGATTCATGACAAAGAATACATGTTCTTGATAGTCACCTTGTTCAACTTCCTATAATCAATGCAACCTGAGAGCACTATCCTTCTTCTTTACAAACAACAACGCAAAGATGACACTCTTGGCCTTATGTATCCCTTATAAAGCATTTACTTAAGCCACAACTTCAATTACACCAACTATGGAGTGCTCATCTCGTAAGGTGACTTAGATGTTGGTGTTTTTCCTGGACTCAACTCAATAGAAAATTCCACCTCTCTATGAGGAGGAAAATCTAAAATATATTCTGGAAATAAATCTTGATTTTTTTGCAAAATAGGATACTTCTTCACGATTTCCTCATCCTCAACATCTTTTCCTTTGTCAATGGAAATATTAATTGCAAACAATACACATCCCTTCCTGTAATTGCACTTTTCTTGCATAGTTGTAACTATTCTCACTGATGTAGGCTTATTCTTTCCCTACAAGACTCTTATCTTCCCAAGATCATCCAAACATTTAATAGTCTTATCATAGTAGTCCACTTTATTCATGTGAATGTACAACCAATCCATACCTAAAAGCATATTGTATGAACCCAAAGGAAGAACATTTATATGTGCTGATATAGGCATACCATTCAACTCAAATGCATAAGATTTCACCCAATGATGAAATTTTCTCTTAGTCCCTATATCCAACTTCACCAATGAAGCTCCTGCATGCACTTATTTATTCAAACAACACTTATCCACTAGTTTAGAACTGATATAACTATAGTTAGATATAGAATCAATAAAAATATAAAGAACTTGATTATAATGCATAGTTTCCATATCAAAGATAGATGCTTGATGACCAACTTGCCTATTACCCACTGTTACATAAATCTAAGGAATATTTTTCCAAACATACCTAAATTTTTGTGCTTCCTTAGCACTATAAATCTAAGTCCTTCCACCCTGATGTGATGGAAAATATCTCCTACAATGCTCCCAATGACAAGTCCAACACTATGAAGGCTTCCTTCCATCACCCTTATACTTCTCTTCAAATTGAAATCCATGTCCTCTATCATATACATTAAAATTATTATAAGGCATTTAATTCTCCTTATCACTTGCTTCACATATTCCCATGATATATTTTCATTTCCCTTGAGATTGAATACTGCTATCTTGGATTTAATATTATCTGAATAATCATGTAGCTCAAAGAACTTATTCATCTTAAGTATACATGGTTGTACATCTTCTGGTTTCTTCACATCTCGATCAAAAGTAGGAGGCTTAGCTTTCTTGAACTCCTTTGGAAAGTATTGCTCCTCACTCGTCCTATAAGGATGTTAGGGTAATGACAAAGATTCTCTCTCTAAACTATAATTAGAATGGAACCCATAAGCACTACCCCTCCTATTAGGTGTATCTTACCATCAACCACCTCTAACTATATCATCCTTGTCAAACTTGTGTCCTAATCGAGACCTGCTACTATATTCCCCATTAGTACTTTCCTCATGTCCATGATTGATCCACAGTTGCCCCTAATTATAAAAATCTAAGAGACTCTAAAGGATTACTACATTAACAACTTCTTTCTTTTCCTGAGCTTTGGCAAGCCTTTCATGTGACTCAATCAACTTGTTATTGTCTACCTTGCAACTTCTTATCTGTGTTTTTAAACTTCTCAGTGTATCCTCTATATCAAGAGAATACGCATCTCCTTGCAGATAAACTAATTTGTAAGAAGAGTCACGTGAATTTTAGTCCACCATTCTTCTTGTCATCTCTATTATTCTATTTCCTAGAAACATGTCATGCTAGATAAACGAAATATAAGCATAATCAAAATCATACCTTAGTGTGTTTCAGGGAAGGTTATCTCCTTTGCATAATCAATCCATATTAAGACAATATATGTACACATAATGAATTTAACATGTCATTCATCTCAACATCATCATCATGAGACAAGACTGCAAGAATGACCATCATAATGCATGCATAACAAACATATCGATAATTAATATGCATGCATAACAATCACATCTAGCTCATCCAATCCAAGTGTTTTAACCTGGATGGTCTGATGCCAATCTGTAACACCACCTCCCACATTTGCTCAAATTCACAAGCTTGTAAAGGTAAACATAATGCGAGTGTCGCTATGAAATGAAATGACCTCCAATATCCAGCTATGGAAGTGGGGATGACACACCGACAAATTATAGACATTTCTCAGGAACACTAGATCACCTAGAAGTCAGCCCACATCCTCTAATGACCAAATCTTGAGCTAGAACTACATTTTCACAAGATTAACCACTAAATGCATGCACAACAGAACATGCAGATGGTTATGGTCCTCCAACTACACTTATAAGCCTACTTACATGTGATTATGGCCCAAAATCTCCAATTCTGACAATGTGATTCTAGGATCCATGACATATTTTCAAGATATGCTCCAAACCACTGCACAATATTGTCTGTAACTTTCTAGAATGTAATCAAAATTAATGACAAAGCCAACCAATAAAAATTCAAACAAGAACTTGACCTTAATATTCCTACTCCATAACATACATTTCACCAAACATATGGAAAACATGTAAGCTTTAGTTCATGAATGCATATATGATCATAAGTTGGTAGTCTTCATCTGATAATAACCAATAAGTCTTTAAACCCTCTCTAGCTAGCTACAATAACACTTCTAAGGCCATGCATTCATCAACCATTAAATAACTCATCAAAACATGTCAAAATCCATAGATAGAATACATCATATAACCAACATATAATAAACATATAAACATAATGGAAACCATGGGAAATCAACCATAAAATCACCAACATAATCACCCTAAATTCTCATAGACCACAAAAAATATCTCATATTAACATATCAAAATGCCAACCAAGTCGAGAAATTCCATGTACCACCCAACAATAGATTCATTTGAACCAAATATCTCTCTTCATCCAATCACCGTCTTGCCATATTTGAAGCATGAGTGTGGGATCTCTTGGGATAAATCAAGAAAAAACCATATAGGGCTCTAGGAGGCCAAACAACCTCAACCCTCAAACATAGTGATTCCACCTCTACGGTCTAGAAATCACTAAAATTAAATAGACTGGTATCTACCCAATTTGTTCAAGGCTCAAGGAACTAGTATCTCAACACACGACTTTCTAAGGTTCCAAAGCATTTGTTCCAACTGTAGCTCCAGGAACTAGTATCTTAAGCCACCAAGGGCTCTAGAGCATTTGTTCCAACCAATGGCTCCAGGAACTAGTAACTCAACCAAAAATTTTCCAAGGTTTCTAGATTGTTTGTTCCAACCCACATCCATAGCGAACCTATGCGCCAATCAGAAAAAAAGTGGGAAACCCACAACACCATGGTCATTTAGGAAATGGCAAGGAAAGGATGAAACCACTGTCAATCCAGGAAAATATTCATGCCATTAACAACACATAACCATAGAATCACATCCTTATACCTTGCATCCTATTAGTGTTAGTCTTGTTATCCTATCACTTGGATAAAAAATGCTTCTACCATTTTTTTTCAGGCTTTCACCATCAAATTGTTCTGTTACTAGGTTTCCATAGCAAATTTCGTCATTGTATGGTCAGTCTAAAGATGAAGTCATCGTTTGAAAATTCACTCATGCTGGTCACCTATCACAGTTTATGAAGGTTTCACAATGAAAATGGGTCAGTCATCATTATCATTCCATTAGGTCCTAGGTCATCCATTAGGTCACTACGATCTCCAAGGTCCATCATTTCAATAAAAATAAGCCATCAATAAGTCAAACATGACAAAGCAACTATTGAATAATTGATCATGGTTATCCACACACTCCTCATATTATCATAATATCAAAGGTTTCAGAAAAAGAAGCTCCAACACTCAGGAAAGAAAAAGCACATTTGCAATGGTAAAGGTAAAATCTGTTTTCATAAAGTGAAAATTAGTTCCTTAAGGAGGGTGGGTTTCTTTTCCTTTTGAAAAAGTGAGGAAATTTTCCCTATATAAACTCAAAAATCCCCATAACTCTTTCATTCATATCCTATTCACTCATTACCATCAAGATCTCTCGCCAAAAAAGGAAAAAAAATTGTTTTGCTAGGAGAAAATAGCAAAAATTTGAAGGCGCTACGCGTAGAAACACTGCACTGTGCTTAGGAGATAGGTGATGCGCTTCTGTGAACTACGCTACGCGTAGGAAAACTGCGCTGCGCACAGGACAAAGTGCCCTGAAACTCTCCAAAATTCTCCCAAACTTCAAATTTTCACTTGCAACCTTGGTTTAACTATCTTCTAAGCTAAGGAACAAGTAAGTACATCATCACCCTCTATCTTTCTCTTTCCCAATTTCATTCCATGTCAATAAATCTTCAAGTTAGGGTTTGTAGCAAATTTGCATGGGAAATGTTAGGGTGAAAATTTCCATCATAATTTTTTATCTCCAAGACATGTAAAATGATATCCTACACCTGCATACATGTTTGATGAGTCATTTTGACCAGTTCATCAACCTCAAAACAAAGTTTAAACACTGAAAAAGTAAAACCCTCGCTCATTCCTGGAGTGTTTTTAGCAAATTTCATCATAAACCCTCTTGGCGTCACTTGCAAGTAACAACATATTTTCACTATTTTCTTCACTCATTTTCATTGGTTTTCAAAGTAATCTCACATTTTTTAAGACCCCTCCCATCATTTTATCAAAATCTCCTACATATCACTTCATTTTCAATCAAACCTCACATCTTATTTTCATTTCCTGCTGCTAGGACTTTGTGTCATCATGGAGGCAAAATATTCGCCAGAAAGAAAGAGACAACAAATAGGAGGGAGGATTATCAGATATGAACCATCAGACTACAACACAATTAACTCCTATCCTTTCATCAAACAATGCTTTGAGGATGTTCACTACGTGGAATTTTGCAAAAGGGTAAGTGGAGTAGGGTTTTATGAGAAAATCAAAGATTGGGTAGCAATGCAACTGAAAGGAGAGACTACTTCCATTGCTGGTATTGAGTTTAGTTTCTCAGTGTCCTCCATCTCAATAGCAACTAGCTTACCAAACAATGGCGAATATTGGTTCAAAGGAATGAGTCTAGATCTTGAAAACTACAATCCTTTCCTAAAAACGCCATACGGAGATACACATACTCACCTCATGCCATTCAGATACTTGCTAGAGAAGTATGCCCCTTTAATGAAAACTATCATGAGTTTCTTTACTTGTGAAGGTAGATTCTCCAAGTCGTACGCCTATCATATTCATGTCTTGATGCACTTTACATCTCGAAAGCCACTCAACATGTGTAAATACCTATTCAGAAGCATTTCAAAAATGTCTGAAATGATACAATTAAAGGACAAAGAGCACTCCTCAAGCTTGTTCCATCACAGTCTCATCAAAACCATTGTCCTTCACCAGCTGGCAGAGAAAGGTATGGCTTGGGAAGCCTTTTTAGAAGCAGCTTTAAAATGGCATGAGGAAAATGCAACATCTCAGTTTCCAAGTGCACCAAAACAACAAACAGAGATGGGTTCATCTAGAAAATTAGTGGAGAAGACTCAGCTACCCAAAATTGAGGTGACCAAGGTGTATAAGAAATGGTAGAGGGTTGTGTTTTCTTCTCACAAAGAGAAATGGGCAAAGCCTTCTTCATCGTTAAAATAGGGATCGACAACAAAGGTTAAAGAGACAATTGAGCACAAGTTTGAGCTTATTGATTTAGAGGCATAAGATCAGACTTCAATCATGAGACAAACTATCAGGTATAAGAACTACCAAATCAAGGAGCTAGTAATAAATCTGGAAAGGGCAAAGTATGTTATATCATTCCTTGAATGGGAAAACAGTCAACTCAAAGCAATGGAGTTGATACTAGAAAAGGAAAAAACCAAGTTTATGTAGCAAATTGGAAAAGGTAAGGAGATTTTGACACCAAGCTAGCCTAAAGCATCAGAGGTGAGAAGAAAAAGGAAAAGACCAAGGATAAGAGGCCTCAAGATAGCTTTGCAAGACGAACAAGAACAAATTTTGCTTAATGAAGACCTTGACCTAGAAGAAAGGATTTCCCTAGGGGTTCATCAAGATAAAGAATATTGGCTTAATAAGGTGAATGAACACTTGGAGAAGCTCCTTGAGAAGGCAAGTAGAGATAATCATCTACTGAGACACATGGCGCATCACTACCGAGCTCAAAACATGATTGTTAATGTCAAGGTAAAACAACTTGAAAATAAGCTCAAGGAGGACAAGAAAGACCAAAAGGATGAGGGAAAGTTGGAGATGCTTGCTGAAGAATCTATGAAGCTATAAAAAACTTATTTTTACACCTTCCCTCTAAATTTGAGAAAATTATGAGCATTTTGATTTTTTTGAGAATTTTTTGTTTAAGTTCAGAAATTCAATTGCGCCAGAGCATTGTGCATTTTCCACATGCCTCCATTGGAGGAAAGGTCTACATTTTTGGAAATTTCTTGAAATCCTCTAAAAACCCGTTTGCCCATATTTTGTAGAGGTGGCTTAGTTTTGGATAAAAATGCAAAAACGTGGCAAAATATAGCATTCTGGACCATTTTTTGTCAATCATTGCGCTTCTGGAGGGACCTTGGGAGAATGGATTTTGAAGGTCTTCACATGCTCCACATTCATAAATTCAACGGTTCTGGAAACTAGACTTGCAAGGCTAGTTGACCATTCTCTCATATTTGAATTTTGGCCCCTGGAAGGCACCTAAACATCAGCTCAAAGTTGGTGTTGCACTTCTGCACTTTCCGTGTTTTTTATTTGGAAAATTTTACTATGTAAAATTTCTAGTTTTTAGTCTGACTTGATCAAACTGAAGATTCTCTATGTAATGGAACTAGTTACGAGGCTAGGTGATGTAGGCAAGAAAAAATGTACATCATAGGTTGTTTTTTATGTTTATTAGGCCTCATAAAAGAAGCAAACTCCTAAACAAACTCTTCATGAAGTATTTGAGTTGCACCTTCTCACTCTCACCTATTGGTTGAGAGAATCTTGGAGTCAGTTCCTCCACCAAGGAATTCGACTCCTGAAGGTGGGTAAGTGGTCTAGGAGAGTCTACAAGTATCATTTCACTTCAGGAGAAGAAGGTTGAACTTTTTGCGAAGGAGGCTTGCATTGTAATCATCTTTCAGCTAATACATATACAGGTTGCGGCTATTTTCAAGGAACTCTAGCCTAGTGAGTTCATGGTGCTTGTACTTCATTATTTTTGTTTTCTCATGGTATAAACATATTTATCTACATTATATCTCATCTTTCTATGAATGCCTTGTGATAAAATACTCAGAATTCTTGTTTTCCAAGCTCAGTTATCTAGTTTTCATAGTTATGTGTTTTGTCTTCCTAAGCTAATGAAATCATATTTATTTATGCTCATTAGTTTCTACCACACTATATCCTCTATACTACACTGACAAATACTCAAATTTCACCATGGCTTCTGACATCTAGATCCTTCTTATGTTTTCTTCTGTATTCCCATAGCATAGACTTGCTTGTGGCTCCAAACACTAAGTTCAACAAATCCTTAAAAAAACCAAAATTTCACAAACAAATACACATATCTAGCCTAAAATTCATTTTCTTTAAAGACATATCATTGAAACGAGACTTAGAGAGATCCCTCTCATGCTCAGTAGGGCTAGCTACTGAGCTGAAGTGGTTTGAGGTTGCCCTTGTCGATTTCCTTTTCAACCTAGGAGACAGTAAGGACTAACATTTATGGCATCATTTCTAGGGAATGTCTGTTAAATTATTCCTAGGAAATATCTAAGAGATTTCAAAGAACTAGTTCTCTACCTCTTAGTTTCCAGTATTTGAAGTTAGGCTGAATTCATAAATCTCATCAGTTTAGGGTGTATGCATTCTAGCTTCCAAAAGGCATACCAGGTCAAATCTTGACCCAAATCCACCCTTCATTGTTGAAGATCCAGAAAGACTATTCAAAAAACATAGACTACCCATCACTAAAAGTGTAGTTCATAAAATTAAAAGAACAACTTCTCTGCCTAAACAGCTATTTTCTTTTGAGCAAATTCCTTTTGAAGAAAAGATAGAATTATCACTTACAAAGTCCAAGTCTGACTCTTGTATCTCTAATATAACATGAGAACCTTTAATGGTTGAAACTCCCTCCTTTTCTTCAGAATATTTGTCTGCTAAGACTGATCATGAATTGTGGTTAAATTTTGATAACCTTCAAAGCCTTGCCGACCAACTCCATATCACTACTGAAAAAGCTTTTGTTCAATACCAACTTGAATACCTAGCCACAAATTCATCCTCTTTTTCACCTCCAAGATCTTCTACCACATCTCCTAAAGCTTCAGTTTCATCATCTTTCCTACCTCCCCCATTCGTTCCATCCTTGCCTCTACAACCCATTTTAGTAGTTCCATCATCCTCATCAACATCACCACCCTTACTTATACAATCCACTATAACACCCTCATTTTCTCTAGCAGTCATGGCAAATTTGCACCTCTTTTACTGCCTACTCAACTTACTGCTTTGCCTCAAAAATATGGTCAAAGACTTCGTTCGTTTGACGGAAGTGCAGAAATTACAGCTCAGTAGCATGTTGACAAGTTAATAGATTTCATTTATTTAGAAGAAATTGATGAGGAGAATGCCAAAATGAGGATTATTGCTCAGAGTTTCTTAGTATATGTTAAGAAATAGTTTCGAAGTATGGCTGTTAATTCTATTAATAGTTCTCAAAGATTGATTGAATTATTTCTAGCTCATTAGCAAGAGAAAAAAAATCCATTACGGATATTGGCTGAGTATAATTCAATGAAAAGGAACCCCAATGAAATAGTCCAAGACTTCACATCAAGATTTAATACAATGTACAATTCTATACCTGATGATATGTAACCTCCTGGTTTGGCTCTTCTTCATTATCTTGATGCTTTCAATCCAGATATGGCCTACCAGATCAGAGAAAGAGAGCCAACTAGTCTTCAAGAAATGCAATTGAATGCAATTAGTGTTGAAGCCAAGTTGCTCATTAAGAAGTCAAAATCAAAGCGAGAGAGGGCGAAAAAGAAAGCTGTCTTCAAAGAAGAGTATGCATCATATTCTAATACAAATCTTGATAGTTTGATAAAAACTATGGAGAGAATGATGGATAGGATATACATAATTGGTCGACATGCTGAACCATCAGTGAGGAATCCTAACTTTCGCAGATAGCAACAATAGTAGTTCAGAAATCGACAGAAAGAGTAGCGAAATCAAGATCCTCAAATTCAAGTAAGAGCTCCATTTCAGAAAAACTACAATGAAGGTCTGGAAGAATATGAAAAATAAATTGAAGAAGCGAATCACTTCTTTCAAGAAGATGAACTACCTACTTTTCTAACAGAGGAAGATCAGATTTTCGAAGACTCTCTCATACCAAATGATCAACAATTTGTGTTCACAAACGAAGATCTACAGGCTGATAGGACTGAAGAGTACCAAAGAGGATATCAAAATTCCCTCAGTCATCTCCAAAAGCAGTACAATTTAAAGAATAGAAATGTACCTGTTACTCTAACTCAGTAAAGACAAAATTTACAAAAGGATGCACCAAGCAAAGAAACCACTCCCGCAGAGCAGAATAAAAAAAAAGATATTGTCATACCAAATTGGGATAGAACCAATGAAGCCTCCACTAGCAATGTGAGGAAGGATAAAGAATTGTAAACTAAAAGCCAAAGGAAGGAACCTCAAGCTAAAGGCCAAACAGAAAGGAAGAACATCACTTCAAAAGAGGTAGAAAAGCAATCTAATATTTTTAGTTTGGAAAATGAAATTTCTAAATTGGAAATAGCTATTCCCCTCAATGAATTGGTAAGGAATGAAAAATATAAATATCATATTGCAAAAATTCTTAGGGTTGATCAGATGTCTGATACAGTTAATGTAGCTAATGCAACAATCCTTTTTGGTCTAGCCTTAGAAGGAGCTCCTAAGATAGTGAAATTCCTCAGTTTTATCTGAGTCTTAAACTTCATGACTTTGTCCTTCATAATGTTATGCTAGACTCTGGCGCCTCTCATAATCTGATGCCTAAAACCATCATGGATAAACTAGGACTAAGCATCACCTGACCTTACCATGATCTTCATTCTTTTGATTCTGGAAGAGTTAAATTCCTTCACCTCATTAAAGACTTGGTAGTTTCCTTGGACCAAATCCTGGCCAAAAGCGTACTTATGGATGTCGTAGTTGCCGATATTCATCCTAGGTTTGGCATGTTGCTTTCAAGGTCTTGGGGAGAAAAATTAAAGGGTACTCTGCAACTTGACTTTTCATACGCCACTATCCCTATTTTTGGATAGTTCCAGAAACTTTATAGAGAAAAGAAGATGAAATTTATGATTAGCAGTAAGGAGAAGCCAACTAATCATCCTATACATGGTTTTCATACTAATCTTGACTTTTTCATTCTATTTAGTGATATGAATTCTGTTGATGATGAAAGTCAGTTAGTTGAAATTTCAGAAGTTCCCAACCTAATAGGTAGCATACATGAAACTATTACAGTAGAAGGTAAAGAGGTTGGTGAGGAATGTAGGCAACCTGCAAATCCTATTGAACAAAAAATAGAAAGATTTGAGATAGTCGTTCAAAATCCTAAAAATAAAAAAATTCAATCTTCGGAAATCCTTTTTCTGTATGAATAAAATGGTCTTTGGACCATGGAGTTCAATGGTGCATTAGGAAGAGAAGGAGCAGGAATTGGTGTTTCGATACATGGTCCATTACATCAGTCAAACAAAATCCCTTGAAAGGTGAGAATGAGCTCTTACAAGTTGGCTTTTAAATGTTCAAACAATGAGGTGGAGTATGAGGCATTAATTGTTGGCCTCAAAATTCTAAAAAAGTTTGGAGAAAAAAATATTTATGTTTATGGTCACTCTGAATTAGTGATCAAGCAAGTCAAAGGGGAATACTAGGCTAAACACCCAAGAATAAGAGCTTATCGCAATGTTGTACTCAATATTCCCAAAACTTTTTTCAGAATATATTTTATCTCTTATTCCTAGAAATCAAAATGTCACAGCTGATTCACTCACCACTACAGCAAGTATGGTGAAGATCCCTATTGATCCTAATCATAAGTACTCCATCCATGTTAAGCATCATCCAGTTGTCCCAGATAATATGAGGTGTTGGCAAGTGTTTGGTGATGATAAGCAGATAAACAGTTTTCTACAGTTGGAGGGGGAATTTGAAAATTCTCACATTGATGATGCATAAAACTTTGATAATCCCCAGATTCATTCAGCTAACATTGAAGTATTACAGCTCATGGAAAACAACATTCCAAGAGGCTTTGTTCCTTTGGAAGAGTTATTTGACAGGGATGATATCGCCAAGAAGCCCACCATTGTTCCTACAAAAAAGGGAGTTGTAGATGTAAACATTGGTACAACTAAAAATCCTGAATTGGTCAAACTATCAAAGTCTTCATCTCCTGAAACAAAGGGTATGTACATGTCTTTAATGAAGGAATTTGCTGATGCATTTTTCTTGGGATTAATTAGATCTGAAATTTTATGAAAAAAGTATCATTCGGCACATCATTCCTATAAAGCCCGATCAGAAGCCATTTCTTCAAAAATTGAGAAGAATCAATCCCAAGTTGCTGCCATCAATTGAAAAAGAGGTAAATAGACTTTATAAGTCTGGAATAATAGTTCCCATTCGGTTTTCTGAATGGATGTCTAATCTAGTACCTGTGAGCAAGAAGACCAGGGAAATTTGTCTATGTATTGATTTCAGAAATCTCAATTAGGTGTCCCTGAAAGAAAACTATCCCTTACCTAAGAGGGATCACATACTACAAAGGGTGGTTGGATCCTCTAGGATGCCACTGCTTGATGGATATTTTGGGTACAATCAAATTCTAGTCCACAAAGACGATCAACTCAAAACAACCTTCACATTGCCATGGGGTACGTTCATGTATGCCAAGATGCCTTTTAGGTTGAAGAATGCAGGAGCTACCTTTCAACTGGCTATGGACATAGCATTTGCCAATGAAAAAGATGTATTTCTAGTTATGTATCTAGATGATCTAACTGTATTTTCAAAATCTAATGAAGATCACTTGCATCACTTAAGGATTCTTTTTCAAAAATGCAGAAAAGTTAGCATCTCACTTAACCCAAAGAAGAGCTTGTTTTCCATTGAAGAAGGTAAGCTACTAGGACACACCATCTCTTAAGATGGCATCCACATTGATCCTACTAGAGTGGAGGCCATTCAAGAACTATAATTCCCTTAGAACAAGAAAGAGATTCAGTCGTTCAATGGAAAAAATAATTTTTTGAGGAGATTTATTCCTAATCTAGATGAGCACTTGAAAGAAATGACAAATATGTTGAAAAAGGACATCAAGGATAAGTGGTATTTGGAGGCTAAGAAATCATTTCATGCGGTAAAATTTGCATTATCTACTACTCGTATTTTGAATAGCCTAGATTATACCTCAGATTTCATCATTTTTTCTTTTGCTTCTGAGCATACATTAGCAACAGTCATAGTGCAAAAAAAAGATCAAAAAAATATGCAGCCTATGGCATTTTTCAGTCACACTATAAGAGATGCAACACTGAGATATAATAACATTGAGAAACAAGCATTGGCATTAGTAGAAGCCCTTAAGGGTTTCCGAGTTTATATTCTACATTCACATACCATTTCTTATGTCCCTACTGCAGCAATAAAAGAAATTCTTGTGCAAACTGATCCTGAAGGCAGAAGAGGAGAGTGGATTGTAGCCATGCTGGAATATGACTTAGAGATAAAATCTACAAAGCTCATCAAAGGACAAGGGTTAGCCAAACTTATGGTGGAAACAAATCTACATGCATTGGATATTAATTTGATGGCTACAATGCCAAACTTATGGCGGAAACAAATCTACATGCATTGGATATTAATTTGATGGCTACAATATGAGAATAACTAGAAGAAGTTGACCCTTTCCTGCAAGTGTCTGATATGTTCATGTCCTCACCTTGGTACTCTGACATTGTCTATGTCTTGCAGCACTTGAATCCTGCTTCGGAAGTCCCAAAAGGTAAAGTTAGATCACTAAAACTCAAAGCTTCAAAATATTGTATTTTGAATGATGTTTTCTTTTGGAAATATCTTGGAGGCATGCTGCTGAATTGTTTGATAGAAAATGAAGCTAAAGATATAACGTAGGATTTGCATGAAGGAGATTGTGGTAGTCATCGTTTTTGGAAAACTACAACAAAACAAGATCTTAAGAGCTAGTTTCTATTGGACAACGCTCTTTTTTGATACATACAAAACAGTCATGAGCTGCCATGAATGTCAAAATTTTCAATGAAAAAGGAAACTTCTACCATTACCACTACAACCAATTTTGATTTCAGCTCCCTTCTAGCAACGGGGTCTTGATTTCATTGGCGAAATCCATCCTTCATCTTCAGCGTAACACAAATGGATATTAATAGCCATCGACTACTTTACAAAGTGGATTGAAGCTATCCCAACTAGGCAAGCTATTGATTCTATCATCATTCAATTTCTAGAGTCTAATATTTTGTCTAGACAATGCTGCTACTTTTAAATAAAAAAGAATGGTGGATTTTTGTGCCAAATATCATATTGTGAAAGGACATTCTACTACTTATCATTCACAAGGGAATGGCCTTGTTGAGTCTTCCAAAAAAATCTTTGGTTAACATCATCAAAAAGGTCTTGTAGGTGAACAAGAAGAATTGGCATAAAAAACTCATCAATGCCTTATGGGCAGATAGGGTCAGCACCAAAAATTCAATAGCTATGTCTCCTTTCCAACTGGTATATGTAGTTGACACAGTGTTTCCTTCATCTCTTGTTGTCCTAGTAATGAAAATCGTACAGGAATTGGATAGTGAAACTAATGACATAAAAAGGAGAATAAACCAGATGATTCATTTACAATGGACATGAGAAGAAGTTTTTCAAAACACATCCAAACTCCAATAAAAGATTAAAAATATTTATAACCGTAAAACCAAGGAAGATAATTTCAATTTGGGAGATGTAGTCCTTTGGAGGGATGCTAGAAATGAAGGCAAAGGAAAACATGGTAAGTTTGATAACTTATGGAAAGGACCATACAAAATTTATGCTTTCAGAAGAAAGAACGCTTTCTTGTTAGAAGAAATGGATGGAAAGATTATTCAGGAGGAGCAACCAATTATAGGCTTCTCAAGCACTACTATGTCTAAAATCCTGAAATGTCATCATCATTGTACATACCGGTGTGTATTTTACTTCTAGCATTTTAGATAGTTGTCATCAGAGTTTGAAGCCTGAAGTGAAGGCCCTAAGGCTCTTTGAGTCAATATTGTTTTCATTTTTTTTACTCAATTCTTCTATCATGTCAAAAGGTCGGTCAATCTCAAGTCAAAAATCAGTTTTTATGCATGTCCACTCCATTGCACAAATGAATAAGGCTACTTGGTCTACAGTGTTCTTGAAACCTCCAAGGCGCTGCCATCTCGAGCGGGAGCCAGTGTTAGTGTCAATCTTGTTAGCCTATCGCCTGGATCAAAAATTCTTTTACCATGTTTTTTCAGGGTTTCGCCTTCAAATTTTACTGTTACTAGGTTTACACAGCAAATTTGGTCATTGTATGGTTAGTCTAAATATGAAGTCATTGTTTGAAAATTCACTCATGTTGTTCACCTATCAAACTTTATGAAGGTTTCACAATGAAAATGGGTCAGACATCATCATCATTCCATTAGGTCTTAGGTCATCCATTAGGTCACTAGGATCTCTAAGGTCCATCATTTCCATAAAAAAAAAAAAATAAAAAATAAAAAATAAAAAAATAATAGAAATAAGTCAAATATGACAAAGCAACTGTTGAATAATTGGTCATGATTATCCACACATTCCTCATATTCTCGTGATATCAAACATTTCAGAAAAAGAAGCTCCAACACTCAGGAAAGAAAAAGCACATTTGCAAAGGTAAAGGTAAAATTTGTCTTCATAAAGTGAAAATTAGTTCCCAAAAGAGGGTGGGTTTCTTTTCCTTTTGAAAAAGTGAGGAAATTTTCCTATATAAACTTAAAAAGCCCCATAACTCTTTCATTCATATCCTATTAACTCTTTACCATCAAGCTCTCTCACCCAAAAAAATAAAAAAACTTGTTTTCCTAGGAGAAAATAGAAAAAATTTGAAGGCATTACACATTAAAACACTATGCTGTGCTTGGGAGATAGGTATTGCACTTCTGTGAAATGCATTGCACTTTGGCGATGTGCATAGGAACATTGCATTGTGTGTAGAACAAAGTGCCTCGAAACTTAGCAAAATTCTCCCAAACTTCAAATATTCACTTGCAAGCTTGGTTTAGCTGTCTTCTAAGCTAAGGAACAAGTAAGTACACGATCACCCTCTATCGTTTGCTCTCCCAATTTCATTCCATGTCAATAAATCTTCAAGTTAGGGTTTGTAGCATATTTTGCATGGGAAATGTTAGGGTGAAAATGGCCATCATAATTTTTGATCTCCAAAACATGTAAAATGATATCCTACTCCTGCATACATGTTTGATGAGTCATTTTGACCTGTTCATCCACTATCGAATTGAGACTTTTGTGATCCATATCAAATTTTTGAAGATTCTTCGGTGAAAATCACATAGAGAAATTTTTGATGTGTTTCAAACCAACAAGTGTGGCTCATCGTCAGGACAAGTTGAATGAGTAGATTTGGCTATGCACTTTAAATAGATAGGGCAGAATATCGAATGACTCAAATTTCTCGATAGGTAACGGCTAAAAAGACAACAGCTCGATTTGACTGGATAACGGCTAGTTTGACTATGATAAGGGGTATTTATATAATTATATATATTTATCTATTTATTTATTTATTAATTTTTTTTATATATAAAAGAGAATTCGGTTATTAATATAGAATAATAAAACATAAGTAAATTAAATAATAAATAATATAATAAGAAATATAAATCAAAATATAAATTAATTTAAATTGTTAGATGAAATAATTAAGTTAGTTATAAAAAAACAAAAAAAAATAAGAGTAATATTTAGTTATATTATTAAAATATAAGATTAATAAATATTGGTAAAAATTAGAGAATTCAACTGTTGGAAATATAAAAATATAATTCAAGGTCCCATTTTAGGGTAAAAAATTAGTATATTAGTTTTAAATAATTAATTATAAAAATAGATTAATTTTAAAATAAACCTTATGTGAATTAAGTTTAAAATAATATAAATAATAATAAAGTTTAAACACTGAAAAAAGAAAATCCCTAGCTCTTTCCTAGAGTTTTTTTAGAAAATTTCATCATAAACCCGCTTGGTCTCACTTGCAAGCAACAACATCTTTTCAATATTTTCTTCACTCATTTTCATCAATTTTCAAAGTCATCTCACCTTTCTTAAGACCCCTCCAATCATTTTGTGAAAATCTCCTACATATCACTTCATTTACATTCAAACCTCACATCTTATTCTCGCTTCCTGCTGCTAGGACTTTGTGTCATCATGGAGGGAGAATCTTCGCTAGAAAGAAAGACACAACACAAAGGAGGGAGGATTCTCAACTATGAAACATCAAAATGCAACACAATTAACTCATATCCTTTCATCAAATACTGCTTTGAGGATGTTCACTGCTTTGAATTTTGCAAAAGAGTGAGGCAAGGTTTTATGAGCAACTGACAGATTGGGTAGCAACACAAATGAAAGGAGAGACTACTATCATTGCTAGTATTGAGTTTAGCTTCTCAGTGGCCTCCATCTCAATAGAACTTGCTTACCAAACAATGGCGAATATTGGTTCAAAGGAATGAGTCTAGATCTTGAAAACTACAAGCCTTTCCTAAAGATGCCATACAAAGATACACATACTCACCTCATGCCTTTTAGATATTTACTCAAGAAATATGCCCCTTTAATAAAAACTATCATCATGTTCTTTACTTGTGAAGGTAGATTCTCCAGGCTGTATGCCTATCATATTCACCTCTTGATGCACTTCACATCTCAAAAGCTACTCAACATGTGTAGTTACCTATTTAGGAGCATTTCAACAATGTCTGAAAAAATACAATTAAAAGACAAAGTGTTGGCTTATTGGGGCCTGACCCAAGTTCAGAAGTGTTTTAGCCAAACAAATTCCACACTACCAGCCCTTTTGGCAACAATTCGAGGAGCACGGATTGAAGTCTCACCCGAGGTAGTATGGGAGGTACTCGAAATAGGTTTCCGCACCCTAGGGATATCTTGATGAGGTCTAGAAGGGTCACGAACTAACCTACACACTCGCGTTGCTTTGCGTAGCAGTCCATCCTTCGCGTAGATCCGTGATAGGGTGCTTCCTAGATTCTTATTATAATTTCAGTTAATACATATCTGATCTAATTATGTGGCCTTAATCAAGCATTCAGATGTTATAACCAGTGCGCACACCCTTAACTCTTAAAGAAATGCATAAAATCATAACATAAGAACAATCATTCAAATTTGTTACCAGATGCAGAATATAAAACAGATATACGATGTTTCAGAAATAACTTCTCTTTATTAATGTCTTTGTTCTGATATAATCCGTTCTGCCTTGTGCACTCAGCTGTAGGTGTCTGCGCACATATCTGCGCACTCTACCAGGTCTTTATGCACATAGCTGCAAAGCCTACTCCAATTACTAATTAACTCGACTTAGACTTACAAACTCAGACTGAACATTACCTTTTACCAACCCATAAACTTCAGATCTGATCCAGAATTACCAAAAAACGGCCTTCTATTCTTAGAACTTTACTCTATTTATACCTTCCCATGGTCTGTGGACCACGGGTAGGCCGACTTGCTTTCTTATTATTTTACATTATTTTATGGCAGACAACCCTTTGACTCAACCCCTTACAGTTCACACTCTGTGCACTTTACAGAACCTTTACCATACTTTTACCCAAAATTTTTGGCATCAATCCCCAAAACCATTATGCGGGGCCTCCGCTACCCAACAGGCCCCCAACACAATCATCGTGACTCATCCCACGTCATTTGGTTGGTGCGTTGATCTTTACTCAAAGTTCCTCCAGCAAACTTTGCACGGCACTGACATCTGCCACAAATTCTTTGGTTGTTTGTTGTATCAATTGTGCTCGACGTTCTGATACATTGTAGTTTTCACCTTCGTACCTTAGCGCATACGTTTACTGCAGCTAGGTCAGCTTCCCCTTAATTATAGTGGTGATCTTGAATGCTTCCTCAAGCCAAGGTTGAATGCACGCTTTGATCCCAACTACTCACTGTTGTGTGGCGTCCACCCGCTCCTTCAAAACCTAGGCCTCCCTCATCTTGGCCAAGCGCTGAGTGATGGCGACCATTTGCACAGTCCCCCGGACATTGTTATAAGGCTGCTGCAACTCTCGTGCTTCTATTTCTACCTATTGTAGCATTGGGTCTTCTTGTAGTGATGTGAACGTAAGAAGGGACTCATCCAAAAATCCCATGCAATCTTGTAAAACACACTCTATCACTTCCAATCCTGCTTGAATTGCATGGTGGCAGTACTCCCTAACTTCCAGGGGTGTAGCAGGCTGCGCCTTCATCCTTAGCTCCATGATATGCATGTTCATCTCCCACTGAGTTTTTACAGCCTCCTCTTAGGCCTTACATAATGTTGTCACCATGTGATGAATCTTGTCGGCTATGGGGAGTTCCGCTGGGACAACCAATTCACCACGTTGTAGACTGATCTGCTCCAAATTTCCTTTTTGCTCCATTAAGACCTAGAGGGTGTGACCTTCCCTTGCATGGAGCTTAGCGATCACCCCATCCTCCAGCTGGTATAGGGTTTCTTGCGGAAGGGCGGACAAATTCAACCCCCAACCCCTTATGTCACCTTCAACCTCTTCTATGACGTTGCTGGCTGGTAATACTAAAGTGTTCATTGTGGAGGCATGCACCATCCATTCAGCTGCGGGTATACCTTCTATGAGGGTTGGAATCATTCCTCCTGGGGGTGACACCTGTAATTCCTACAGCTGTGCTTTGAGCTCCCCCAAAATAGGTGTCTTCTCCATCATCAATTCCTCCAGAGCACACACTAGTACACTACTTGCAAGAAGATCTTCCTCCAAAGTCCTTGTTGTTTTTGTCTTTTTGCGTGCAGGTGGTTGCTCCTAGACACACGGTCTCAAGTTGAGATGATTTGGTGGTCAAGTCCATGTATTCCTGTGACACCACTTCCCCCTATATGTCCTACTCCATGGACATTTCCTGAGTCTCCACAATCTCTTCAGCAAGCATAGTGATGGTTTTTGCTATTGCCTTGGGCGCCTCTCTCTGCGTGGGCATTTTTTGTTCCTCGCACATTCTTTCCACCAACTTTGTGATGTTCAGCTTGATTTCCTTCTTCCACTACTGAGCTGCAATATTTTCTAATTCGGCCAAGTCTGGAGCATTCCACTCTAGAGGCCATGCCGCCACTACCTCGAAAATTGAATCATCTGTTGCAATGAACAAAAGCTTTACCCATGTCTGAGCGAGATCCTTTCACACCCAAATATACAAATTATGTATATCCACCTTGAACTCTGCCACACTTTGTGACTAGTTGTATACTGTCAGGGATAACTGCAGTCTGTGGTTGATACATGTCTGGATACTTGCCTCCATGAATATCCAAAACACCTTGATCTCATGAATCCTCGTGGCCTCTTTCGTAGCCCAGAGCGAGTTATACCACACAGCTTTAGGTAGGTTCTTCTTAATGTCAAGAAACTGGCTGCCCTTTGGAAACTCTCCTGCAACCAGTAGGATTGTTAGGAGAAACCATGCATAATGTAAAGTCTTACCTTGCTCCTGGGCTTCTCGACAATTTGTCAAAAATTTGTGACAGAGAAACTGTGCCAAGTTGAATTGAACCCCTTCTGCAAATTGCTCTGCGAGTGAAATAACAGAAGCTAGCACCTCGTCTGTGCGGAATTTCCTCATGATCTTACTGGGTAATAACTGGGTGGTGACACACACCCCTCGGTCTTTGATGCTTGCTATTACATACCCTCACTTCTGCTTTTCTAGTTTATATTTCACCTTCATGGCTTCTGCAAGGCCCACGTCGCTACTCATTCCGACTATGTCTGCAGGATTGTTTCCTTTGGTAGGTAGCTAGGAAATTCGGTGTATCAAATCAACCATGATAGGAATCCGTTCCTCCAACCAAAGATACCCATCATGTACTAAACATATTAATTGTCGGTTAACAAAAATTGTGATGGCCACGTGGTGATAGTGGGGTATCCATCTCAGATTGAGTAATCCTTCCTTCTCCACACCTCATAACCATTTTTGCTATAATAATTTCTCCTCAGCCAATTGGGGGAACTTCTCATAGTCAGCAAGATCCCAATCTTCGAACTTGATATTCGGTACTCGACCTAGCGGTAGACCATCAAACCTTTTTCATCCAGAAGAAGCGGGGTCTAAAGCGTACTCTTCGTGGCCTCTAGGTCCTTTGATATCTTGGCCATCCCTTTCCACAGAGAGATATATGGTGGGAGTGACGGTACTTGGGAAAAATTTTCCTCTTCCTTATCATGTGCTTCAATCTAAGTGATCAGGGCTTGCAAATCTTCCTCTTCCTCCTCGAGTTCAATGGTGATTGATTTACCCTTTTCTGCCATTGACAATTTACTGAATCGTGGTGATACCTAGATGGGCCCCATAGTCTAGTTGTCTTTCTAGGGTTACGGTGTGCGTGGGGAATTTGGAACCTCTGGGGAAGTGGGCACCTCTTCTGGCTCCTCTTGGGTTAGGTAGAGCTCTTCCATGAATCTCATTTTGGTTCTAGTAACTGACATGGTTCTTATCCTTCATTTTTTTAGGTACTTACTTTAGTGCTTGCTGCTCTGTACTACCTCGAATCTCGAATATCCAAGTGTGGGTATGGGGCTACCCTAAGGGGCTTTATAGGAATGTTTGAATTTGACTTCGACCATTCCCACCACTTTTGAGTCATCAAGATATTTTTGTTCGCAAATCTTTCCATATCTAAATCAAAATTCCTATCTTAATGGCCCGTCGCCCACTGCTTTATACCATAAATCAGACTTCTTGTCATTGTTGGGTTCTATTATATTCTTTCCATGACTAACCTACGTAGTGAACTGGGCAGTTAGAGGCGGGGTAGAGCCACCCCTTCGTTGTGCCGATTGCGCAGTAGGGGGGTCATAGGGGCGACGGAAGCCCCCCTATCCAGGGGGTTTGAGGGAGGTGGGTAGCCCCCCTCTACGGGGTCGAGGGCAGCGCCTCGGGAAAATTTTTTGGACCCTATATTAGGTTGGGCTAACCTACCTATGGTTTTTGGTCCATGGTTTTGGACGCGATGGTTTTCGGTCCGTGGTATTGGATGCTTTGGCATGTATAGATATATATTGTAACATTGAAAGGAAAATAATGAAAAATCAAGTTGGTAGTCCCGGTTTTTGGATCCAGGGGAAAATCTCTATGCATATGTGTTTTATGTGTTATTCTCTCATATTGTTTATTTTCTTTGTTTTAGAATTCGTATGCAGGTAATTTCTGTACAGGGTTAAAACCTACATTTGGTATCAGAGTTGTTTTGGCTTCAAGGGGATGCCTTTGTTGCTGAGGGATTTCACTCGGGCCTGTGGTAGACCCTGTTCAGTGGGATATCTGCGAGATCAATTCTGGTGGTGAAAGAAGATGGCGAGCAGCGGAAAGATAGAGATTGAGAAGTTCAATGGTCAGAGTTTTGAGTTGTGGAAACTCAAGATGGAGGATCTGTTGGTGGATAAAGATCAGTGGATCACGGTAGATTTGGGTACTAAACCAATGGGAGTGACTGATGATGAATGGAAGAAGTTGGATCAGAAGGCAAAGAGCACAATATGATTGTGTGTCTCAGATTCAGTATTGCCAAATGTATCAGGGGAAGCTACATCAAAGGCTCTGTGGGACAAGTTAGGGACTTTGTACCAATCTAAGTCTCTGGTGAATAAACTATTCCTCCAGAAAAAGTTGTATACCCTAAGGATGAAAGATGGAGACTTGGTGAAAGAGAATTTGAATGCATTTAATACTGTGGTAAGTCAAATATCATCTGTTGATATTAAAATTTCAGATGAAGATAAGTGCATCAGTCTATTGTGTTCTCTACTAGATTCGTGGGATAGTCTGGTTATTGCAATAGGTAGCAATGCAACTGCTTTGCAGTTTGATGAAATAGTCTCAGCCTTGCTGACGGAGGAGATGAAACGGAAAAATATGGACAACCAAAATGTTGATTCCTTGTCTGTACGAGGACGGTCCTATAAGAGAAACGGAAATAATTCATCGAGTGGGAGATCTAAATCTAGAGGGAGATCTAAATCTCCAGGAAAACCTATAAAGGTGGTGTGCTGGAAATGCGGCAAGGAAGGGCACTTCAGAAGGGATTGTAAATCTAAAACTCCTAATAAAGGAAAGGGATCTGATGATGCTCCTTCTGCAGAGGCGAAAAGCACCTCAGATGAAGGTGGGGGTGTGTACTTGGCTTCTTCAAGTACACATGTAGATCATGAGGCATGGTTAATTGACTCAGGTGCATCCTTTCACTTCACTCCCCATAGAGAGTGGTTATGCAAGTATGAGAAATACGATGGTGGTGATGTCTTCTTAGGAGACGATAGGAAGGCTAGAATCATTGGTTGCAGAAAAGTAAAGTTGAAGTTGCAAGGTGGAAGCATTAGAACCCTTCCAGGTGTTCTACATATTCCTGCATTGGCCAGAAATCTGATTTCTGTAAGCAAGTTGGATGATGCAGGTGTAAAGATAGTGTTCGAGAAGGATACCTGCAAGATGGTTCAAGTAGCAATGCTATTGATGCTGGGAGTTTGGATTGGAACTCTGCACAAGCTGCAAGTTAGCACTGTGGTTGACGGGTGCAATAGTTCTATGGTTCCTGAAAATGGAGCAGAAAACCTAGTGGTCTCTAGAGAGAAGACCATGTGGCATCAAAGGCTTGGACATATTGGAGAGCAGGGCCTTCGAATACTTCATGGTAAAGGTATGGTAGAAGGTATGAGTAATAGCTCTCTGGATTTTGATTTGTGTGAAAATTGTGTATATGGGAAGCAGAATCGGGTGAGTTTCCCCTCTAGCGGTAAGAGGACGAAACAGATTTTAGAGCTTGTGCACAGTGATGTGTTTGGACCTGTGAAGGTTCCATCACTGGGTAAGTCTGTGTTCTATGTATCATTTATAGATGACTTCTCAAGGAATACATGGATATATTTCCTTAAGAAGAAATCTGAAGTCTTTGACAGGTTTAAAGAATTTAAGGCTCTGGTGGAAAATCAGACAGAGAAGAAGATAAAGGTACTGAGGACAGATAATGGTGGAGAATTCTACAGTAAGGAATTTGAAGAATTTTGGAAGAAGTGTGGTATAGCACGGCAGAAGACTACTCCATATACACCTCAGCAAAATGGAGTCACAGAAAGAATGAACAAGACATTGATGGAAAGGGCAAGAAGCATGCTCAGTGGTGACGGGTTAGGACAGGAATTCTGGGCAGAGGCAGTGGATACTACATGTTACTTGGTGAACAGGTCACCTTCATCAGCGTTGGAGGATAAGACTCCACAAGAAGTATGGACTGGTAAGAAACCCTCTCTTTCACATCTGGGTATTTGGATGTGATGCATATGTACATGTTCCAAAGGAGAAACGAACCAAGTTGGATAGTAAATCTGAAAAGTGCATCTTTATTGGGTATAAGGATGGTTTAAAGGGTTATAAGCTTTGGAACCCAGTCACACGGAAGGTTGTGTACAGTCGAGATGTGGTGTTCAGAGAGGTGAAAGATGTTATTAAACATGAAGTCCAACCAAAGGAACCTGTGAAGATAGAGTTTGAACTAAAGGAGGAAGAATCAGACTCTGTAGCAGAGGAGGAATCAGAAGATGAAGAGCCACAAACTTCAGTTGTGAGAAGATCAGTTCGACAAAGAAGGAAGCTAGTAAGGTATAGTCCATTTGCTTTCTGTTCAAATTTTGCTTTGTCTGTTACTGATGATGATCCCAGAACTGTGAAGGAAGCAGTGGATTCAGAGGATGGAAAACTCTGGAAAGAGGCCACGGTTGATGAAATGGCATCTTTGCACAAAAATAAGGCTTGGGATCTGGTGGAGTTGCTGGCTGGAAGGAAACCCATTGGCAGCAAATCGGTGTTGAAGAAGAAGACAAATGTAGAAGGGAAGGTGGAGAAATACAAAGCTCGGTTGGTAGAAAAAGGTTATTCCTAGGTGCTGGGAATTGATTTTGGTGATATTTTTTCTCATATTGCCAAGGTAACTTCTATTAGATTACTTTTATCTGTTGTTGCTACTTTTGAATTTGAGGTAGAACAAATGGATGTGAAGACAGGATTTCTTCATGGGAATTTGGAAGAGGAAATCTACATGAAGCAACCTGAAGGATTTGCGGTGAAGGGTACGAAATAACTGGTATGCAAGTTAAAGAAGTCTCTGTATGGGTTAAAACAATCACCAAGGATGTGGTATCAGAAATTTGATACATTTATACGTGGACTTGGCTTCACCAGAAGCAAATCAGATCACTGTGTATATTTTAAATTAATCAGTGACCATGTTATTTATCTGGTCTTGTATGTGGATGATGTGTTGCTAGTTGGAATTGACAAAGAAATTATCCAGGATTTGAAGACCCAGTTGTCCTCCAAATTCGACATGAAAGATCTCGGTGCTGCAAACTATATTTTGGGCATGGAAATTAAAAGAGATAAGGCAAAGAGGAAGCTCTTGTTAAACCAGAGGAAGTATGTCGAGACAATACTGCAGAGGTTTAATATGCAGGATAGTAAACCGGTGAAGGTTCCTATTCCTGTAGGTGTGACGTTATCTGCTGAATAGTGTCCCAAGACACAAGAAGAGGAAGACGCCATGCCCCGTGTTCCATATGCAAGTATAGTCGGTAGCTTGATGTATTCAATGGTCTGTACTAGACCACACATTGCACATGCAGTGGGAGTATTGAGCAGGTTTATTTCAAAACCAGGGAAGGAGCACTGGACAATAGTGAAGTGGGTTTTCAGGTATTTGCGTGGCACTGGTGATTATGGTTTTTGTGCTATCAAGGAAGACCAGGATTGGACAGAGTGTTGGATATTCATGGATTTGTTGATGCAGACTGGGCTGGAGATCTGGATCAGAGAAGATCTACAAGTGGGTATTGTTTAACCTATTTGGAGGTGCAGTCAGTTGGATGAGTAAGAAACAATCTGTAGTGGCACTATCAACTACAGAGGCAGAATACATGGCAGCCACTCATGCAAGCAAGGAAAAAGTTTGGTTGCAGAGATTGTGTTCAAGTATGGCGTTAGTACAGGGAGCTATAAGGATAGACTGTGACAACCAAAGTGCAATTTTCTTGGCAAAGAACCCCACATATCATCAAAGACAAAGCACATTGATGTTCAGTATCACTTTGTGAGGGATATGATAGAAGACAAAAAGGTGTTGCTGGTAAAGGTGGACACTTTGAATAATATTGTAGATGCATTGACAAAATCTGTGAGCTCTGAGAAGTTCTATTGGTGTATAGACACAATGGGTGTTTTAGGGGTGGAAAAATGACTAAGCTCTCTTGTGGCCCCCTATGGAAAGAAAACAATAAGTGGGAGATTGTTGGGTTGTGTTATATTCTTTCCACGACTAACCTACGTAGTGAACCGGGGGGTAGAGCCCCCCTTTCATTGCGTTGATTGTGCAGTGGGGGGGTCATAGGAGGGCGGTAGCCCCCCCTGTCTGAGGGGTTTGAGGGGGGTGGGTAGCCCCCCTCTACGGGGTCCGGGGCAGTACCCCGGGAAAATTTTTTTTGGACCGTATATTTGGTTGGGAAAAATTACCTATGGTTTTCGATCAATGGTTTTGGATGCTTCGGCATGTATAAATATGTATTGTAACATTGAAATGAGAAATAATGAAAAATCAAGCTGGTAGTCCCGGTTTTGGGATCCAGGGGA
The DNA here is from genome assembly GCA_000404065.3 of Pinus taeda. Classification (NCBI taxonomy): domain Eukaryota; kingdom Viridiplantae; phylum Streptophyta; class Pinopsida; order Pinales; family Pinaceae; genus Pinus; species Pinus taeda. The sequence goes on from APFE030743322.1 coordinate 125,872, forward strand.
AGTTCTCTGTGCATATGTGTTTTATGTGTTATGCTCTCGCATTGTTTATTTTCTTTGTTTTATAATTCATATGCAGGTAATTTCTGTACAGGGTTAAAACCTATAGTCATGAATAGTGACGCCAACAATCACCTTCCAGTCGTCCCCCATGGCAGCGCAGTCCCATATGTGCGACCGCGATCCTGATGACCGACTGCTTCTGTGCCGAACCGTCTTTCTGCACAACTCTTCTGCAGACTTGCTTATAGTCCCACGCCTTCTTTCAACTGCTTGGGACGCTGAGACTGTACTTTCCACAGATAGTCAGGTGGTTGAACCTAACGTACAAGGCTTCTGCTTCCCTGCTAGCTCAGGCTGCAGGCACCTTTCGAGTACCCTTGCATCCAGTAGCGCATCACGTTCTACACTTCCTTGTTCAGTAAAGTGCAGAAATAGTGACGATAACAAGGTCGCGGCTTGTTCCAAGATAGTAGTAGGGTTGGCCAGGCTTGGTCCCCTTATGCTTAACTTTGTGCATCCTACTGGTGTGATTCCAGATATTGGTTTGCTGATTTCTTCACCCAATATTATGCTTTTCCTATTCAGTCGTGCCCATTCTTCCTGTGACTCTCGAATTCTGTTACCCTAGTCCTTGCATCCTATCCGAAGTGTGGGAGCTACGATCTAGGGAGTTTCTTCTATCCTACTAGTTTCATCTCATCTCATCAATGATAGGATCTCCTTTGCACTCCTTTTCTTGCTGATGGTCCATCAAACCCTTGGTACACACAGATTCCCCGTGGTTTTTATCGGGTGAACTATGTTCATGCTCTTTCTTGTTTTTCCAATTGCTTTGTTGCAAAAGCTCATAGAATGCATTGCTTTCCCTGTTGTCGTGGCAGATTCTATGTTTTGATTCTTAGTTGGGGAAGCAGTTGCACAACATACATTTGCATCCCTCACCACCGGTGTACACTCAAACTGCTTGGTCCTCCAAACTGTACATGCGCATGCCTTCTACATTCATGCCAGTTCCTGCTAGTCTTTTGACGTGTACTCCAACCTTATGCAGTTGTTGCATGCAACGCCTGCTTTTGCGCACCATGCTACTTTTGTTCCAATATTGTCTTTTCACAACAATCTACAAATTCCTCCACATTTGTTGTGCCCTTATCTGTTGGCAGTTCCCTTGCTTTGGTCATCATGCGGTGTAGTTACCTGACCATCATATTGCAATTCAGTGTTACCTCATGCAATCAGTTCTCCTGTCTCTCTATTTCTTCATGTGAATCCGATGTGCAAGAGCTATTATGCTCCCATGATATTCTTCCATCCATCATGGGATTCACCTGATCCTGGTCCTACACCATTATCTAGTAAATGCAGTCCAGTTCATCATCACTATCTTCATTGCGCATAGGTTCTGTGTAGTGTGCTCCTTCAGCTGGGTCTAGTGGAACTTTTACATGCAGAGACTTTTTCTCGAATATAATTTTTCATTTCTTTAGGTTGATGACTCCATTCATTTCCATGGCGTAGTCTATCCTTAACAATGCGTGGTACAGGTTACTGTCATCCATAATTTCTATTACCTCAAAATCTATTTGTGTGCTCATGCCTTCGATGTCCACTATTACTCCCTGCAATATCCCCATGGGTAAGATCTTTTGTTGGGTGGCCATCCATAATTGAATAGGAGACCATTGTAGCTTAGGCCTGCCCATGCATTCCCATGTCTATTTTGGCAATATATTCGCGTCTGACCCCAAATCTAGGATGGTCTGATCCATCTCGTACTCACCAATTTGCGTTGTCAATCACATTTCCCATCTGATATGCAAAGCATGCTTTCCAAGCTTCCGGACCATGCGAGGTTCACCCAACCCTGCGCACCTAGTTATCAGCTCTTACAATCCCTTAATTGCTTTATTGTCTCATAGTAGCTTTATGCATGTCTCTGAAAAGGTAGCTAGCATAGAAGGATCCATTTCTGGCTTAGTTTGATCCTTACTACCTGAAGCAGAGGCCTTCGCGAAGCTCTTCTTAGCTTCCATAAATGTTTCCTTTGCGCGTTCCAAATTAAACTCAGGTTGCTTTGTAGGGGCCTTGCGAACCCATGTGTTCTACTTCGGTTGTTTCCCCGTACCCTCCCCTATGGTTGCACCGCTTTTGAGCACCACGTTCACGTTGGGGTCCTCTTTGCGTGGTTCATCCTTCATCATTTGGATGTTTTGTGTTTGAGTAGATTGAAGCACCCCCTTTTCATGCATTTGTGTGATTAGTGTGGGGAAATCTACTGCTTCATGATCAAACTGGTAATAGAATGGGCAACATGGTCTGGTCAAGTTCATATAGTCACGCACGTAGTGCCTAGGTCCTCCACAATTGTAGCAGATTAACTGTCCATGCCCTCATTTAGGTCCCATTCCTCCTCATCCTCGTCCGCTTCCATGGAATCCACCCTGCGCTATTATTGCGGCCGGATCTTGACCTTTCACCTCAGTCTGCATCCTATAAGCAAGTGTCTGGTCCATCAACAACTCATAACTTTGGCGGTTTCATTCATCATGGCCCATCGATCTACAAAAATTACAAAATAGTTGTTCGGGGGGGGGGGGTGTGTGTAAATTTTTGCAATAGATGATAGTTGTTTGTTATGTGCTTTCCTCCCACCTGATAGATTGTGTATCAGAGTGTAAGCGCCGCGCTTGGCCCCACTTGTGCCTCTAGTCGCAACAGCATTGGTCCGCCCCTGCCAAATGGTTCGCGAATACCAAACAATGATCCTTATCATGGCCCTGGCCTTTACATTTTATGCGGCACACCTCTTCGCGTGCTTGTAGCTAGGGCACCTTATTCTCTTTCAAACTCTGCACCTCCAAGCATAGGTTTTGTAGTTGCGCATGGATTTGTTGAACTCCCAACCCAGGATCTTGTATTGGAGTTTCATGCAACCTCATTACTATCTCCAATGCTTCAGCCTGGGTTGAGATCTTCTGTTGTGATAGCATCATCCTCAGATGTTGTGTCAAAGACACCACAAACCATGTAAAATGATGCACATCCGTTAGGGTCATGTTAGCTTCACATATCATGCTCTTTAGTACTTGATCCAAATCCCAAAGGGTTTCACCTGGAAGCATCGTGATTTCCTTGAATCTAATGATCGACTGCATCTCTGATTTTGGTTGACTAAACTCTTTGTTCAATTCATCCCGGATCTCCATTATTATAGCATTTGGATGATCGCTAGAATACTTGATGTACCACATCAACGCACAATCCTGCAGCGTGCTTACTAATGTAGCCTTTTTAATGTTAACATCCGTAATGCCTTGGGCTTCCCATACTGCCTTTACCACGAACTAGAACTAATCTGTTTCCTCATTTCCTATCCCTCTAATTACGGGAAGCTTGATTGCACTCGCCATTCGCACCCATGGAGGTGGTGGAGGTGGGGTGGGTGAAGATGGGGTTGATGTAGGTGAAGTGGGGGATGGTTTGGCTGGAGGTTGTAACTATGGAATGCGTTGCTCATCAACTAGACCACACTTCTTGGAGAGAACCCAGTGAGCTCCTCCTCACTCTCTTGCAACAGTGAAATCAGGGGATTGTTCTCTAATCCTTTGATCCCTTGGTAGCCTCTTCTGCTAAGCGTTGTCCCAAACATCAATGGATTCACATAACCCATTTTTCACATAACAACATTTTAATCTAGGTTTTCAACGATTTGATGTACTTACCTCACGGTCCTTTCAGAAAGTGTCTTTCAACGTCACTATAGTTGACAGTTGTGTCTATCACAAATTCAGTGATGAACCCTCCTATTATCTGATCCAAACAATGATCTACGGCTTGCACAATCTTATCTTTAGAAGCCTCTAGCCTTCATACCAACTCCGAAGACCACACTATCGGCTGATCAAGCTTGCACCTTCCGTTGCTGTCTACTAGCATTGCGATCCAACCATACAATTCTAACAAGAAATTTGCGAAGAAGATCTCGTGGATTTTCGTATATATGTAGCGATCGAGCCACCTCATCTCATATATCTATGGGGTTTTGTTTTCCTACACCACAAAAATGTGAAGCTTCTAATCCAACCAATCTTCAATCTCTTTCTTAGTAGGGTTCCAATGTTCTGACATCAAACATCCCTTAGGTAGATCCCAGTCCCGGCACCAGAACCATTTGTTGGCTTATCGGGGCCAAACCCAGGTTCTGAAGTGTTTTAGCCAAACAAATGCCATACTACTGGCCCTTTTGGCAACAGTCCATGGAGCACAGACTCAAGTCTCACCTGAGATAGTATGGAAGGGTCTAGAACCAGGTTTCTGCATCCTAGGGATGTCTTGATGAGGTCTGGAAGGGTCATGATTTGACCTGTGCACTCGCACTGCTCTGTGCAACAGTCCATCCTTTGCATAGATCTCTAATGGGGTGCTTCCTAAATTCTTATTATTATTGTAGTTAATACAGATCTGATCTAATTCTATGGCCTTAATAAAGCATTCAAATGTTATAACCAATGCGCGCACACTTAACTCTTAAATAAATGCATAAAATCATAACATAAGAACAATCATTTAGATTTGTTACCAGAAGCAAAATATAAAACACATAAATGATATTTCATAAATAACTTCTATTTATTAATGTCTTTGCTCTAATACAATCCATTCTGCCCTACGCACTCATCTGCAAGTCTCCGTGCACACAGTTGTGGACTCTACTAGGTCTGTGTGCACACAAATACAGAGCCTATTCCAATTACTACCTAACACTACTTAGACTTACAAACTTAGAACGAATATTACTTTTTACCAACCCATTCACTTCAGATCTGATCTAGAATTACCAAAAAAATGCCTTCTATCCTTGGAACTTTACTCTATTTATACCTTCCCATGGTCATGGACCATGGGTAGGCTGACTTGCTTTCTTATTATTTTACATTATTTTCAGGTGAACAACCCTTTCACTCGACCCATTACAGTTCGCGCTTGGCGCACCTTGCAAAACCTTTACCATAATTTTACCCAAAATTGTGGGCTTCAAGCCCCAAAACCGTTATGTGGGGCCTCCACTACCCAACACAAAGAGCACTCCCCAAGCTTGTTCCATCACAGTCTCATCAAAACCATTGTCCTTCACCAGCTGGAAGAGAGACATATGGCTTGGGAAGCCTTTTTACAAGTAGCTTTAAAATGGCATGAGGAAAATGCAGCATCTTAGTTTCCAAGTGCACCAGAACAACAAACAGAGATGGGTGCATCTAGCAAAACAGTGGAGAAGACTCAGCTACCCAAACCTGATGTGACCAAATTGTATAAGAAAGGGCAGAGGCTTGTGTTTTCTTCTCACAAAGAGAAAGGGGCCAAGCCTTCTTCATCGATAAAACAAGGATTGACAACAAAGGATAAAGAGAAATTTGAGCACAAGTTTGAGCTTATTGATTTAGAGGTAGAAGATCAGACTTAATCATGAGATACACTATCATGGACAAGGACTACCGAATCAAGGAGCTCGCAATAAATATGGAAAGGGAAAAGTATGTGATATCATTCTTTGAATAGGAAAACAATCAACTCAAAGCAAAGGAGTTGATCCTAGAAAAGGAAAAAACCGAGTTGATGTAGCAAATTGGCAAAGGTAAGGATATCATGACATAAAGTGAGCTTGAAGCATTAGAGGTGAGAGGAAAAAGGAAAATACCAAGGACAAGACGCCTCAAGAAAGTTTTGCAAGAGGAACAAGAACAAATTTTGCTTAATGAAGACCTTGACATAAAAGAAAGGATTTCATTAGAGGTTCATCAAGATAAAGAATATTGGCTTAATAGGGTGAATGAAAACTTGGAGAAGCTCCTTGAGAAGGCAAATAGAGATAACCAATTTCTGAGATAGATAGTGCATCACTATCAAGCTCAAAACATGATTGTTAATGTCAAGGTAAAACAACTTGAAAATAAGCTCAAGGAGGCCAAGAAAGACCAAAAGGATGAGGGAAAGTTGGAGATTCTTTCTTAAGCATCCATGAAGCTATAAAAAACCTATTTTTACAGCTTCCCTCCAATTTTGAGCAAATTTTGAGCATTTTGAGTTTTTTTAGAATTTTTGGTCTAAGTTCAAACATTCAGCTGCTCCAAAAGCGCAGCGCTTTGGCACTGTGCTTTTTCCTCAGGCCTCCATTTGAGGGAAGGTCTACATTATTGGAAAGGACTTGACATCCTCTAAAATCCCATTTATCTATATTTTGTAGAGGTGGCTTAGTTATGGAGAAAATTGCAAAAAAGTGGCAAAAAACTAGTATTCTGTACCATTTTTCGACAGGGACTGCGCTTCTGGAGTGACCTTGGGAGAATGGATTTTTGAAGGTCTTCCCTTGATCCAATTTCATAAATTCAAATTGTTCCAAAAACTAGACATGAAGGGATAGTTAACTATTCTATCATATTTTCATTTTAACCCTTGGAAGGCACCTAAAAATCACTCAAAGTCAGCATTGTGCTCTACACTTTCTGTGTTTTTTATTTGGAAAATTTCACTATGTAAAATTTCTAGTTTTCAGTGTGACTTGGTCAAAGTCAGGATTCTCTATGTAATGGTACTAGTTACGAGGCCATGTGATGTAGGAATGAATAAATGTACATCATAGGTTGTTTTTTATGTTTATTAGGCCTCATAAAAGAAGCAAACTACTAAACAAACTCTTTATGAAGTGTTTGACTTGCACCTTCTCACTCTCACCTGTTGGTTGAGAGAATCTTGGAGTCAGTTCCTCCACCAAGGAAGTTCCTCCACCAAGGAATTCAACTCCTGAAGGTGGGTAAGTGGTCTAGGAGAGTCTATAAGTATCATTTCACTTCAGGAGAAGAAGGTTGAACTTTTTGTGAAGAAGGCTTGCATTGTAAACATCTTTCAACTAATACAGATACAGGTTGCAACTATTTTCAAGGAACTCTAGCTCAGTGAGTTCACAGTTCTTGTACTTCATTCTTTTTTTTTTTCTCACGGTCTAAACACCTTTATCTACATTATATCTCTTCTTTCCATGAATGCCTTGTGATAAAATACTCATAATTTTTCTTTTTCAAGCTCTGTTATCTGGTTTTCATAGTTATGTGTTTTGTCTTCCTAAGCTAATGAAATCATGTTTATTTATGCTCATTAGCTTCTTCCACACTATATCCTCTATACTACACTGAAAAATACTCAAAGTACACCATGGCTTCTGATATCGAGCTCCTTCTTATGTTTTCTCCTGTATTCCCACAACCTACACTTACTTGTGGTTCCAAACCCTAAGTTTAGCAAATCCTTAAAAAAATCAAATTTTCACAAACAAATACACATATATAGCCTAAAATTCATTTTCTTTAAAGACATATCACTGATAAGATACTTAGAGAGATCCCTCTCATGCTCAGTAGGGCTAGTGACTGAGTTGAAGTGGTTTGGGGTTACACTTGTCGATTTCCTTTTCAGGCTAGGAGATTGTAAGGACTAACACATCCAAACATTAACAAAGGAATCACACATGCAACCTGTTACTACTATCTTGTTCACTGGTTGAACTTCTTGCATGTCCTTGTTCATGGGAAAAGATAAAACTCTTCTTAATAGCAACTCATCTAAAACTTGAAAAAAAAGTCATTATTAGCAAAATCTAAAAGCTTGGGCTTGCTTACTATCTCTAGAAATAATGTAAAAGGATCCTCAAAATAATGAAATCTGATGTGACTTTGTATAAGTGCCGCAACTTCTCTCTTGATTTCATGAGATTACAACCGTTGGTATTCATAAAAAGGTTTAAAATATTCATGAAATTGTTGCAATAGAATAAAATATTTACTTAACTTACGACATTCATTATGTTCTATGTTATAATTGTGATATTTGGGTTGACTGCTTTCATTGGACTATTGATATTAAAAAAAATTGATGGAGAATTTTGTTTAATTGTTCTTAGAAATCAAGATCATTATATTTGTCATATACAGGTAAATCAAAAGCCTCCTGACTATCATCAACAATAAAATTTGAAACAACAACTTTCTCTTCAACAAATAAATTATCTCTCTGCAAAAACATTATCATGGAGATCTTCCATAAAATGCATGACATTATCAATCTTGTGCACATAATGAAATGGATCAGGATTTAGATCAAGTTTCTCTTGAACACACTCATTTTCATGTTCATTTGCACTTGAATCCTAATGAAAAACCTCATCTAAGAGTTTTCCACATGCTTGAATATTCTCATCTACTTCCTAAGCATCAATGAACATTTGCTGCAAGTTGGTCACAAACCTCCTCTCCATGAGAAGGAAATCCATATATGGATGAAAGCATTTTTCATAACACAACATGTAAACAAATTTAGAAGGTTGAATCTCTCTACACATTTTGTGATTAAAAAATGTAAATTTTCCTATTGAACATGGAGACTGTTTCGTCCCTTTCATTCTTTATTGAAAGATGTTGATCCCTAGATTTCCTCTCACCAAAAATTTTTAGAAAGAGATCACTTAGTTCCTACCATGAACTAACCGATTCATACTTGAAACTCCTAAACCACTCCTTAGCATCCCCTTGCAATGCTTGAGAAAAATATATGATGTAAACATCATCATGCTCAACTTTGAAAAGTTATTCTCAAAGGCTTGGATTTGTTTTTCAATTGTGAGGTTTTCAATTTCCCCATCAAACTTGGGAAGGTATTTGTAATGCTTTAGAGATAAATCATGGAAGGTATTTGGCAATATTAAGGTTATATATCTCTCTTGATTCTTGGGGGATAATATTATGTACATGAGGTGTAATATCAACCTTGATCATTTGAGGCTCAGAAGACTAGTCATGGACATCATATGGCTCAAATGAAAGATCTTGGTCAATTTCAACAATGTAAGAAGAAATTATATCTATAGTTTTAAAACAAGGTTATACAAGTGCATATATATGGTCATTTTTTAAATGGAGAAAGTAATAGAAGATTCTTTTGGTATGTTTCAGAAAGGATAAGAAGTGATTGACACAAAATAATATTACATCTTGGAGAAAACTTAAGATTTGAAACTTGGTTTTCCCATAGTGTCCTTTCATGTCTCTGTCAATAAGGCACATCCTCTAGTGGAGTATTTCAATTTAATTTGGAGCTTGATTAGAGTCACTAGGTGAATGATGCACAATGTATTTCATGTGTCTGAGAGTTCCTTGGATCAAATTATAATTTTTTTTTAATGCTTAGGTACTCATAGGATATTCAAGCTTAATTCAAAACCATCAAATATATGACTCCATGCTAACAGAACAAACTGCCAAATATTTGGCTTTGTACCAAAGGAAAAATTTTCCAATGCCATAACACTCCCATTTCACAAGCTTATTATAATGTCGCTTATCCGATGCTAAACTGGAGAACATCTAACTCCATATTGGTGGATCAATCTGTTGGATCCCATTGAACTAGACTAATGTGGTTTCAAATATTTGACATCAAAGTATTGAATGTTAAAACTCATTTTTGGCATATAGGCCGTTAGATATATGATGTTTATCCCATCACATATATGATGCCTGTAGGCATCACAAAAATTACTGTAAAGCATTAAATGATTAAAGGAATTTTTTTTCCATCTTAAGCATAAGATATTCAATGTTAGTCATGTCGAATATTTGATGCTTAATAAAGGGCCAACTATTCAACACAATCCCATTGATGAAAATTATAACTCCAATTTATCGAACAACGGATGACAATGAGTTAAATAGATGATGAATATACATCATATTTTCTCACCATTTTTACCAGTTACTTCATTATTACAATGTCCTATAGTATTACTACTCAGATAAAACAAACATTCAAGTTGTTGTGTGAGTCCACCCTACCTGTGCTACAGGACATTCTAGTTTTTGGAGCTATTGAAGAAGATACTCACTACAAAAAGTTACTTATAATATAGATTCATAATGGTTCACTATGGCATTCCATTCATAAGTTTACAGGACTATCAATGGAAGTCTTGGATGTCTCTATAACCTTCTAGGGAGGATTTCATCACAATATTAAATTAAATAACAAATATTAAATATTAATACAATATACCAAGATTAATAATATTAATACTAA
>APFE030743322.1:148789-209676 GCA_000404065.3 Pinus taeda
GAAGTGGCAAAGATCTGTCAGAAAGGAGAGGAACCAGGCAAGGAACCAAGCATAAGACTGAGGTTGGTGTCCTTTGTTCCCCTCTTATCTACTTCTCATAAAGGAAAGTGAAAGTAGTTTTAGTTTGTTTGTTTCTAAGATAGCTACCAGTCTTAGTGGGACTAGCAGCTCCGAGTGGACACTAGATTTCCTGGTAATAAAGTCTCTATTGAACACACTCATTTTCTTGTTCATTTTCACTTGAATCCTAAGGAAAAACCTCATCTAAGAGTTTTCCACATGCTTGAATATTCTCATCTACTTCGTAAGCATCAATGAACATTTGCTGCATGTTGGTCACAAACCTCCTCTCCATGAGAAGGAAATCCATATTTGGATGAAAGGATTTTTCATAACACAACATGGAAAAAAATTGAGAAGGTTGAATCTCTCTACAAATTTTGTGATAAAAAATGAAAATTTTCCTATTGAACATGGAGACTGTTTCATCCCTTTGATTCTTTATGACATGAAAATTTGAAAGATGTTGATCCCTGAATTTCCTCTCACCAAACAATTTCAGAAAGAGATCACTTAGTTCCTACCATGAACTAACCAATTCATACTTGAAACTCCTAAGCCACTCCTTAGCATCCCCTTGAAATGCTTGAGAAAAATATCTGATGTAAGCATCATCATGCTCAACTTTGAAAAGTTATTCTCAAAGGTTTGGATTTGTTTTTCAATTGTAAGGTTGTCAATTTCCCCATCAAACTTGGGAAGGTATTTGTAATGCTTTAGAGATAAATCATGGAAGGTATTTGGAAATATTAAGGGTCTATATCTCTCTTGATTCTTGGGGGGACAATATTATGTACATGAGGTGTAATATCAACCTTGATCATTTGAGTCTCAAAAGACTAGTCATGGACATCATATGGCTCATATGAAAGATCTTGGTCAATATCAACAATGTAAGAAGAAATTATATCTATACTTTTTAAAGAAGGTTATACAAGTGAAAATATATGGTCATTTTTTAAATGGAGAAAGTAATAGAAGATTCTTTTGGTATGTTTCAGAAATGATAAGAAGTAATTGACACAAAATAATATTACATCTTGGAGAAAAATCAAGATTTGATACTTGGTTTTCCCATAGTGTCCTTTCATGTCTCTGTCAATAAGGCTAATCCTCTAGTGGAGTATTTCAATTTAATTTGGAGCTTGATTAGAGTCACCAGGTGAATGATGCACAATGTATTTCGTGTCTTTGAGAGTTCCCTGGATCAAATTATAATTTTTTTTTTTAATGCTTAGGTACTCATAGGATATTCGAGGTTAAATCAAAACCGTCAAATATATGACTCCACACTAACTGAACAAACTCTCAAATATTTGGCTTTGTACCAAAGCAAAAAATTGCCAATGCCATAACACTCCCATCTCACAAGCTTATTATAATGTTTCTTATTCGATGCTACACTGGAGAATATCTAACTCCATATTGATGGATCAATCAGTTGGATCCCATTGGACTAGACTAATGTGGTGTCAAATATTTGACATCAAAGTATTGAATGTTAAAACTCATTTTTGGCATCTAGGACGTTAGATATATGATGTTTATCCCATCACATATAGGATGCCTGTAGGCATCACAAAACCTACTGTAAAGCATCAAATGATTAAAGGAATTTTTTTTCCATCTTAAGCATAAGATATTCAATGTTAGTCATGTGGAATATTTGATGCTTAATAAAGGGCCAACTATTCAACACAATCCCATTGATGAAAATTATTACTCCAATTTGTCGAACAATAGATGAAAATGAGTTAAATAGACGATGAATATATGTCATATTTTCTCACCATTTTTACGAGTTACTTCATTATTACAATGTCATGTAGTATTGCTTCTCAGATAAAACCAACATTCAAGTTGTTTTGTGAGTCCACCCTACTTGTGCTACAGGACATTCTAGTTTTTGGAGCTATTGGGGAAGATACTCAGTACACAAAGTTACTTATAATATGGATTCATAATGGTTCACTATGGCATTCCATTCAGAAATTTACAGGACTATCAATGGAAGTTTGGGATGTCTCTATAACCTTCTAGGGAGGATTTCATCACAACAACAAGAATACAAGCCCTATGAATTTATACCATAAAGCACTAATTGCAAGGAATTAGGGCCTTCTATTGACCCAATACTAATTCTCAGATTAAATTTGCATGGCATTTGATCCCTAGGAAGATCACCTGGCATTATGCAAAGGAAGAATGTATCTTGGACACCACTTCCATGGAAACATTTTGTGTTCAAGATGCCCAATTTAACTAGTGTAATTATTTTTTTAACGAATTATTTCACACCAGTGAGGAAGATTATCAAAAGGGAGTTTAGTAGTTGGCTCAGAGTCCAACAACTTCAATGACCTGATGGAATTTACTATGCTCTCAGCAACATCACTCAGTGAAATATGTCAATGACTAGGTAATCTGTTGGCATTATGATACAGGTGTTGTCCTTGATGGCAACTCACTTAGATGACAGATCACAGTGTAGCAGGTCAATAGAAAAGGACTAATGATCAGAGAGAGGTATACATAGGTTCACCTTGAAAAAGTAGAATATACACGTGGGCTAACAAACCAAAAGGAGCGTATTACGTACACACACAATTTCATAGAAGGAAAGGTGCATACATGTTGGAAAACTAAGTTTTGGTCTGTGGTATTTGGTCCATGGTATTTTGATCCATGGTATTGGTCCAAGGTATCTGGTCTGAGGTAATGACCCTAGGTTTTTGTTCCAAGGTATTGGTCCTAAAGTGGTTTTGGACCATGGTATTGAGAAAGATCTAACACTATAAAAGGATGAGAGGATCATTAGGCCAAGTGTGCAAGAATTGAATATCTGATGAAGTGAGAGATCCAGTATGCATGTTATGGGTTTGTGATGCTTTGCTTGATCTAAATGAAGGATGCACCTATATGGATGATGATGAATGATGAATAGGGATCTTAAGGCTTGAATGTATTATAATTATGTAGTTTGACCCTTGACAACCTAGATCTGAATTACTGACACATGTTTATTCTATAAACGTTATGATCTGGGTATGATTGATGTTTGGAATAGCTGCAAAGTTATGAGTTAGTATTTGCAGATCTATACACAGGTTTTCTTTGGTAAAACTACGTATGCACACTGGCTCAGTTCATCAGAGTAGCGTATACATTATGAAATATGATATTTGAATGTGCAGATGGTTGTTGCAGAGTTGTGGGTTCTGCCCTATGTTCTAGTGATAGGTCTTCAGTGATTTAGTGTTGGACGATTCAAACTTTAATGATTGTTTGATGCAATAGTTGTGTTGCAGTGGTGATTGATTTTGAGATTCATTGTTGTTGTTGGGTCTAGTATGAAAATTGGATGAAACGTGGCCTTCATGTTATGGTGTTGTGTTCTAGGAGTATCTAGTCTGAAAATTTATGAAACGTGGTCCGTGGAGGAAGAGTGAAGGTTGGAGCCTTCAATAGGCTGGCACCTACGTACTGGAAAACATATCTGCCAGTACAAGAGCCAAGGGGTTAGATCTCCCTTCCAGTAGGAGCTGGAAAATGAGAGAGGGTCGTAGCCTTCTGTAGGCCTGCGCCTATATTCTAGTAAATATATTGGCTAGTAGAAGAGCCAGGGGTTTGTAGCTCCCTTCTAGTAGTAGCTGGAGAACAAGAGAAGGTTGTTGCCATCTGTAGGTGGGTGCCTATGTACTTGTATGAGTCTGCGCCAGTACAAGATTGTAAACAGGTTTTTCTTATATTAAAGGAAGAAAACAACAGGTGGTTTTTGTCCCTCATTGGGTTTCCACCTTATATCATGGTGTTCATGTGTGTTTCTTATGTGTGATGATCTGTTATGTTTTACTGCACTTATTTACTCTTTATATGGTTAATGAAGTTCTGATTCATTGATTAAAGATCAACATGTGAAGAATTCACTGAATCACAAGTTTAATGGATATATGCTAGTTGCATTAAACATAGTTGCATGTACATGCGAGTTCCCTTAAATAAAGTAGCTTATATGAATCAAAGTATGAAATTAAAAAATTATTGATTTGCTAATATTGATTCACCTTCGCCCCCTCTCAATATTATTTCCAACAATTGGTATCGAAGCAAGTCCTTTGGTAGAAGCTTGATCGCTTGAAGGAGATCCATAGAACGATGGGAAAGAAAGTGTGTTAGAAGAAGAACACAACTCAAAGGAACAATGAAAACAGACCGTTAGATGGAATCAAGGATTCAGATTCCAAAGAAAATGAAGCATCAGATAAAATCATAGATCAACAAGATCTATTTAACAAAAGGGAGCGTACCCTCCAAGAAGAAGTTGCAAGATTAAAAGCTCAACTGGAGTGTGCCTTCAAAGTACGTCAAAAGCTGCAAGATGAAGTGATATAATTAAAAAATAAGAAGAATGAAGTAGATAAAGAAGAATAAAATGAGATTCTCAAATTAAGGCAACAAGTGGAAGAAGGAAGAAACGCTACAGAAATCTTGAAGAAGCAAAATCTTGAAAAGGAAGAGCAATATCACATTGAGGTAAATATCTTAAAAGGTAAATTAGAAGAAAAGGATATCCTATTACGATTTCAAGAAAGTACTAAGATTTTGGATGAAATTCTTAGTAGTCAAAGATGCCCTGCTATCATAACTGGTATTGGTTATTATGAATATGTTGAAGGTGAATCTAGGTTACAGGGTGAGGCAAGGAACTCTAATGCAAAACCTGAAATGCTCAACAAGGAGATAACAGGTCAACCACATCAACAACCAAGTAAAGAAATTTGTCAAAGAAAATCTTTTACTCCAAACTATGGAAGTGATAGTCGGTTATTTTATTAGAAGAATAATGTAGAGTGTTATCTATGTCATAATCTTGGACATGTTGTAATGATATGCAGAAGTAGAATGGTGCAAGGCCATCACACAGAAAGTTCATCATGTTTCAAGTACTTCAAGGGATATTGTTTTTCTTGCAATATGTTTCATCACAAATCCATTGACTACTATAGAAGTAATATGAATCATATGAGATGTTATGCATGTAACAAGCTTGGACAAATAGCAAAGGAATGTAGGAGAAGATTTTGGGCACCATACCAAAAGGAGAAAACATCGTCACAGTCGAAGATATGGAAGAAGAAGGAAGTACAATTAGAAAGATGTGGCATAACAGAGTATACATACATGACAGACTCATAGGGAGCCGAAAGTGTGAAAATTCAGTGTTCTAAATCTCATATGCAAGTTTCATGAAGACAAGTCATA
Organism: Pinus taeda; assembly: GCA_000404065.3. Lineage (NCBI taxonomy): Eukaryota > Viridiplantae > Streptophyta > Pinopsida > Pinales > Pinaceae > Pinus > Pinus taeda. The sequence continues at coordinate 154,112 of APFE030743322.1, forward strand.
TATATACGCGAGTTTGAAGCTACATATTCGTGTATATTTAGTTTAAGGAAAAGCAGTGGAACAAACTCAAGAAAAAGGGTCTGATATGGTTCAGACAATTATTTGCTCTATTTGATTATGCTTACAATCTGTTGATGATGTATGGAAATGTGTTGGTACTAATAATATGTTATTTGTAAGTGCTTTTGATCGTCATAAGTTAACTTAATGTATATCTGATTGATGATGATGCCTTGATACTTCTTGCTGATATATGCATGATCAGATCTGACAGTGAACAAATGGAATATGTTCAGGGGGAGCATATGCTTTGAATAATGCATTGTTGGCATTATGGTTAGAAGTATTTGGTGATGATGCTTATGTGGCTAAATGATACATCTTGCTACTTATTATTGGTTGATCAAGAGAATGGTATGGCAGGTTACAGGTTTGGATGCTATTGACAGATGCTTATGGTGCAGATCATATATAGTGTATCGTAGTTCATGACTATCATGGTATCGTTTAAGTCTTTGGTCTAAATTTCATGTATATCTTTTAAAGAACCATGAGTCACGTGATGTAATTTGTACCCCCACTATGCATGGGAAGGATGATGTAATAATTTCTATTTGAGTCATGTATAAACATTTGGTATATTCCCACTTGGTTGGGTGGATGAGTCAAAAATGGTGTATCCCCACTTGGTTGCGAGATTGATGTATGTATGAGTCATTGGTGATAGGAAGGTCATACTCACTTAGTTGAGTTGTACAGTCATGTTATTCTTTTGGAAAATATTTTTGGAGACTCAGCATGTGCTCAGGGGGAGCAAGGATGATCAATACATCTTAGCATATACAAAGAAGGAGTTTGATAAGAGAATTCAACATGTGCTTAGGGGGAGCATAGACAGTTTAGTGCATCCCGACATGTACAAATCGGGAGCTCAATCAAATATTTCAGCATGTACTTAGGAGGAGGATAGACAACTTGAATTATATCAAGGGAGAGAATATATTGGTCTGCCCTTTTCCCTTGATGTCAAAGCGGAAAAGTGACTTGGTGTGGTTGTTTCCATCAAGTCCAAAGGGGGAGTTTTTTGGCATTATGATACAGATGTTGGTTGTTTCCATCAAGTCCAAAGGGGGAGATTTTTGGCATTATGATACAGGTGTTGTCCTTGATGCCAACTCACTTAGATGACATATCACAGTGTAGCAGGTCAATAACAAAGAACTAATAATCAAAGAGAGGTATACACAAGTTCACCTTGACAATGTAGCATATAGATGTGGGTTAATAGACCAAAAGTAGCGTATTACATACACACACAATTTCAAAGAAGGAAAGGCACGTACATGTTGGAAAAGTAAGTTTTGGTTCGTGGTATTTGGTCCATGGTATTTTGATCCATGGTATTGGTCCAAGGTATTTGGTCTGAGGTAATGACCCCAAGTATTTGGTCCAAGGTATTGGTCCTAAAGTGGTTTTGGACCATGGTATTGAGAAAGGTATAACACTATAAAAGGATGAGAGAATCACTAGGCCAAGTGTGCAAGAATTGAATATCTGATGAAGTGAGAGATCCAGTATGCATGTTATGGGTTTGTGATGCTTTTCCTGATCTAAACAAAGGATGAACCTATATGGCGGATGATGAATGATGGATAGGGATCTTAACGCTTGAATGTATTATCATTATGTGGTTTGATCCTTGATAATCTAGATCTGAATTACCGACACATGTTTATTCTATAAATGTTATGATCTGGGTATGATTGATGTCTGGAATAGCTGAAAATTTATGAGTTAGTATTTACAGATCTGTACGCAGGTTCCCTTTGGTAAAAGTGTGTATATATGCTGGTTTAGTTCGTCATAGTAGCGTATACATTATGAAATATGATATCTGAATGTGCAGATGGTTCTAGTGGTTGTTGCAGAGTTCTGGGTTCGGCTCTGTGTTCTAGTGATAGTCTTTAGTGATTCAGTGTAGGGTGATTCAGAATTTAATGATTGGTTGATGCAATGGTTGTGTTACAGTGGTGATTGATTTTGAGCTTCATTGTTGTTGATAGGTCCAGTATGAAAAATGGATGAAACGTGGCCTTCATGTTATGGTGTTATGTTCCAAGAGTATCCAGTCTAAAAATTTATGAAATGTGGTCCGTGGAGGAAGAGTGAAGGTTGGAGCCTTCACTAGGCCGGCGCCTACGTACTGGTAAACATATCAGCCAGTACAAGAGCCAGGGGGTTGGAGCTCCCTTCCAGTAGCAGCTGGAAAACGAGAGAGAGTTGTAGCCTTCTGTAGGCCGGCGCCTACATACTAGTAAATATATCAGCTAGTACAAGAGCCAAGGGGTTGTAGCTCCCTTCTAGTAGTAGCTGGAGAATGAGAGAAGTTTGTAGCCTTCTGTAGGTGGGTTCCTGCATACTAGTATGAGTCTGTGCCAGTACAAGTTTGTAAACAAGTTTTTCTTACATTGAAGGAAGACAGCAGCAGGTGGTTTTTGTCCCGCATTGGGTTTCCACCTTATATCATGGTGTTCATGTGTGTTTCTTATGTGTGATGATCTGTTTTGTTTTACAACACTTGTTTACTATTTATATGGTTAATGAAGTTTTGATGCACTGATTAAAGATCAACATATGATGAATTAACTGAATCACAAGTTTACTGGATATATGTTAGTTGCATTAAGCACAGTTGCATGTACACACAAGTTCCCTTAACTGAAGTAGCATATATGAATCAGAGTATGAAATCAAAAAGTTATTGATTTGGTAATAATGATTCACCCCCCCCTTTCAATATTATTTCCTACATAATCCTCATCCAGAAAGCACCAAAATTGGGAATTTTATCCTACTTCTAACCTAGAAGACTATCAACCCTTCATTAAGAAACTCCACTCTCACGTTATCGCAACTCCTGGTACCACTTCCAACCCTACCACAACTAAACATATACTTAAATTCCTATTATTGCTCCTTTGCAAACCAACTTATTTTGACCTCCTATTCTCCCTATGTCCTCTTTAGCCACTTCAACTGGGATACAACCTGAATCTACAATTCATTCTCTCCTTGCTTGAACAAATATGGTTTTCATAGAAATTTCTAAGCTAATTCAGGTTTCTAGCAATGAGCTTCCTACGCCCATTGTACCCATTTTCATTAGATATTTTTGAGGTCAAAAATGAGCTTCGAAACCAAAATGTATGACAAAAATCAAATTTATAAGAACCAATAGGATTCAAGGTGATAATGTCAACCATGGGGGATGATTCACAATTTTTGGAGTAAAAAAGTAAAAAGACTAAAAAATAAAAAAGAACTACCTTTCCAACTTATCTCCCTATGGTTTTACTAAAATTTCGAGTAGGAAGACTCATTGGATAGAAAAATTAATTCCTCATCTAAGGTGTACCTATGTTGCATACTTTTAATGGACCCTACTACATGAAAAATGATAAATACATGAGAAATGTGATCGTAATCATGTTGTTTCATGTATTTCTCATTTTTCATGTAGCAGGGTCCATCAAAAGTATGCAACATGGATACTCTTTAGATGAGGAATTAAATTACACATCCAATGAGTGCTCTTGCTTGAAATTTTGAGTAAAACTAAAGGGATATAAGTTCAAAATATGAGTTGAAAACTTAGTTTTCTTTTCCCCTCTAAAATTTGATGTTGTAATCTAATATTATTTTATTATTGTAAATATTATTTTATAATACTCCTTACAAGGCCCATTTTATACCGCAAAATTTATCTAATGAATGTGGAGGAAAGTCTACGATGCAACCTTCCTTCCACCAATCAACCTAAAACAATGTCTTCTCTATAAGATAATGACCCTCCATATATTGATTCTAATGCACCATTAATTCATTCTACTGAGGAACCCACTATTGAACCTCCATAAGGCACTATTAGTTTTCCTCTAGATAGCAATGTTCCACTTCCAAATACATTATCTGCACTTATCAAAGATCTATAAAATTGCAAACATGTATTTGTAGAAATCCCACTCTAGATCACCTGATAATGCAATATACTAAAGAAAAATACTTGATCTACTTATACAACAAACTTTGCGGAAGCTTAATCGATTTTGAGCAAGATCAAATAGAACACATATAACAGAGAATGAGAAATCAATCACACATGAACATAGAAAAATACTCTGGGGAAAGCCTTAGCTAAAAACCCCGATCTTCATATTATCATACAAGTGGAAATATGTCAGGATTACATAAAGCTTTAGCTCACAAGCTATCCAGCTCTAAGTACAATCCCTCAGTGCTACTCATAGACTGAATAGACACAACATATGCCTTCCCTCAGTCCTCTAAGCCTCCTATTTCCTTGTGCAGTTTCTCCTAAGTCCTCTGGCTGCCACCTGTGTGAATTGACCTCTCACACAACTCACCAAACTCAAAAGTAACTATGCAATCTCCAAGGAATGAATTCCTTCTGAATGCAAGAGATATCCTGAATCAAATATTACTGTAACTGATAGTACATTGTCCCATCATTTGATCTCAACTGGGTCTCTAAATGAAATGACATGCATGAGTTATTTATGAAAAAATATTCAGTTATCTAAAGTGCAGTAGTTACATGCATGCATGCATTAACTAACTGAACTCATAATCAGTTCCAAAAACTGTTGGAACTAATATAACTGGACTTAACTCAGTTAACTGAGCTAACTAATTACAACTCAAATTACAACTCATCCTACTCTCCTTAATCAAGGGATAACTTCCTCAATCAAAGGAGAAACTGTTGCATGTCCTCACATAGACTTCATGTTTTATTTTCTCCAACTAATTAACTCAAGATGAATTAGTTAATTATTTTTGAAATAGATGCTAATATCAAATTCGAATTTTAATTCTCAATTTTAGTTTAGGGACTAACTAAAATTGGAATGTATCCCAAAATGCTATTTATACCAGTGTTATTTTTAGCACTTCTATTTTTATCATTTCTTGTTGTTGTTTTCAACACTCCGTCTCAACAAGAAAGGGAACTCGAACTTGCATTTTGACAATGCCTTAGTCAAAATATCGACATCTTGTTCCTCGGTCGAAACATACAGCAACAACATGATCCTCTTCACCACACAGTCTCGAAGATTATGATACCATATATCGATGTGCTTGGACCTATCATGAAATACTAGATTCTCAGAGAGTTTGATACAACTTTGATTATTGCAATAGATCATAGTTGGATCCATCCTCTGACCAAACAATCCAACTAGAATCTTCCGCATCCAAATCGCCTCACATGTTGCCTAACTACCAGCCATGTATTCAACCTATGTTGAGCTAAGTGCAACTAACCTCTGTTTCCTATTGTACCAAGAAACAATAGCTGAACCAAGGTTGAAGGTTCCTCCTAAAGCACTCTTGCAATCTGATTGACTCCTTACCCAATCTGCATCTGTGAAGCCCTAAAGCTTCACTCCCTCTATTCGTCTGTACCACAACCCATACTAAGATGTCCCTCTGAGGTATCTCAGCACATGCTTTGTTGCCTTCCAAAATAGCTTAGTAGGCTTAACCATAGCTTGACTCAGTTAGTTCACTGGAAAGCACAAATCTGGTCATGTGTTCACTAGATACATAAATGAACCCACAAGCTACCGATAAACAGTAATAGCTACTACCTCACTTGAAGTAGCATCCTCCTTCCTCAATTTACTAGCTAGAGGAGTCTGCATGGGCTTGCACTTCTCCATGTGGAATCACCTGAGTATATCATTGGCATACTTGCCTTGAGACACAAACACTTCCCCATCCTTCCACCACACTTCCATTCCTAGAAAGTAGTGCATAAGACCCATGTCTTTCATCTCAAACTCTCTTGCAAGGTCCTCCTTGCAAGACTTTATCAACTGATCATCACTTTTCAATATCAGATCATCAACATAAAGGAAAATGATCAATGGCTTACCTTCTACCGTGATGTGGTAAAGGTTCACATTAGCTTCACTCATGGTGAAGCCCAACCTGGTGAAATAGCTATCGATCCTGGTGTACCAAGCACGAGGTGCTTGCTTCACCCCATACAAAGCCCTCTTGAGTTGGCACACATGTGACTCACAATCAAAGGTCTCAAAACCTTCTGGCTACTCAATGTACACTTGTTCCTCAATCTTCCCATTGAGGAACGTAGTCTTCACATCCATCTGATGGATCTTCCAACCCATATGAGCTGATAGTGCCAACACCAGTATGATAGATGAGTACCTTGCTACAGGAGCCAAAGTCTCATCATATTCAATCCCCTCGACTTGTGAGAAACCATGAGCAAAAAACCTTGCCTTATGTTTCTCAACACTATGATCAACTTCTTTCTTTACCTTGTAAAGCCATTGGGAACTCACCACTGAATTGTTCTCCGGTCTTGGGACAACATCTTAAACATAGTTCTGAATGATAGAGTCATACTTCTCCACCATTGCAACAACCCAAACTGGTTGCTAGAATACTTCCTCAAAAGAAGAAGGTTCGGTCTCTACACATGTCTCTACACACTCCCCAACCAGGGCCATGTAACCAGTGTACCGCTCGGGTGACCTCCTCTATCTTCACTAAGAAGATCATTGTCCCACATTCTCTCTCGCATCTAGCATCAACCTGCCAGCTTCCCTTGAGAATTTCCGCCCATCTCTGGAAGACTCTATATGAATGGATGCCACCACACTTGGATCCTCTACATGCGACTGCTCCACATCAGTCTGAGGCTCCTCCTCCTTCGGAACTAAATGTTCCTCCTCTGCATACAACTTGAGCTCCCTCTCAAGTGATACTCACATGGTTTTCTACTTGTCAAACTTCAGATCTATGCATACCACTGTCCTCTGATTGGTAAGCCAAGGCACCTGATAGTTGTCGGGTGTATCAGTGTACCCCACAAGTATCCCCAACTCAATTGTTGGATCTGGCTTCTTCCAAGCATCTTTGGTCACATGGCAATAAATTGATGATACAAATATCCTGAAGTGACTGACATCTGGTCTCTTCCCCGAAAAGGCCTCCATTGGTGTCTTCATTCCCATTATATGATGCAGGCTTTTGTTCTTCAAGTATAGTGTTGTATTGCATGCCTCAGCCCAAAAATGAAGTGGTAGGCTTTGTTCATGCAACATTGCTTGAGATGCTCCCACAATCAATATGTTCTTCCTTTCAGCCACCACATTCTGCCGTGGTTTATGGGGTTCCGTCAACTCCCATTTAATTCCTTCTGCTGCACAGAAGTCCTTAAACTGTTGGGATACATACTCTCCACCATTGTCGCTTCGCAAGGCCCTTATTTTATTTCCAGATTCTTTCTTTGTTAAGGCTTTGAACTAAAGAAACCTTGACAAGATTTGATCCTTCTTCTGCATAAAGTAGATCCAACATCTATGAGAAAAATCATCAATAAAAATAACATAGTACCTTTGTTTAGCAGTGGAGACTATAGAGAATGGTCCACACACATCTGTATGAACTTGCTCCAGGATTTCTCCAGATCTACTGTCTCAATCCTGAAAGGAATATTTTGCATACTTACCTAAGGTACAACCTTTGAATTTAGCCATTTGCTCTGGTTTTCCCTTGGGAAGTTCGTTAGAAATCTGCTGCATGATCTTCAAGGCCCCATGGTGCAAGTGGCCAATTCTTCTATGCCATAGCTCACCAACATCTTGGCTCTACACCAACTCTGCTTTGGAACTCAATGCGGCACAGTTGTCTACCTCTAACTTGTAGAGATTCTTAACTCGAATCCTAATCCTCTTGGTCTGTCCAGTGCCAATATGCCTCAAGAATGCCCTTCCTTTACTAAAGACTACATCATAGCCTTTGTATTCTATCATAGCAATAGACACAAGATTCTTCTTCAGACCTGGCACATACTTTACATCAGTCAAGGTGAGAGGAGCTCCATGCTCCCTCTGAAACATAATCGTACCTTCACCTGAAACATGGTACTTTCCATCATCACCCATCTTGATGCGCATCTGGAGGTCCTTCTCCTCCAAGGCACTGAAAAGATTCTTGTCGTCGGTCATGTGGAATGAAGCTCCACTGTCCAGGTACCAAACACACCCCACCATCAATGAAACCATACATGCGATGACGATGACATCCAATTCGAACTGTCAGGCTAGTGCCTCACCATCTAATCCCTTCGAGGATCCCTTCTTGGATTTCTTTTGTGGACAATTTTTAGCATAATGGCCCACCTCATGACAATGAAAGTATTTCAATTTTTATTTTTCAATCTTCTTCCCACCATGGGAAGAACTGGATTTGGAATGGGACACCTTCCCTTTCCCTTTCCTTGCCTTACTCGCTAAGGCTATATTTTCTTCATCATCTTGATTTCATGAAGATCCATCTCTGGTGCTTCTCCTTATCTCCTCCTACATCAGATCCGACCAAAGTCATTCCCAATCTAGTAGTTTTTGTCTTCCATTTATCGAGTCTTAGTAGCTATGCCAACTCGTAGGAAGACCAAGGAGAGAAAGACTCACCATGTCATCATCAGTTGTCGTGATCCCTAAACTTCCAAGCCCATCGCTGTAGGCGGTGATCTTGTTCATATATGTAGAGTTCGTGTTGCCCTTTTCACACTTGAGTTTCCGAAGCTTGTCTTTTAGTGACAACTTACTCTGATCACTACTATTCTGATATAGATCCTTCAATGTTTTTGAAATTGAGAAAGATGTCTCCTTCCCATGGAGACTCGAGATTATGTGGTATCAAACTCCCTCCAGAAGGATTCTCCTTGCTCTAGCCACACATTTCTTCCATTCCGCCAATTCATGGGCATTAGCAGCTACTGGCTTGGGGACTTCTTGATCAACGAAGTCCTTCAACACATTGTCCTCTAATACCACTTCCATGTGATCCTTCCAAGCTATATAATTCAAGCTATCATCAAGGGCATACTCAAGTTTTAAATCGTTGAATGCCATTGGTGAAATTTGAGATGTGATAAGAATTCGAATTCTATAATCAGGAACTTCAAACTTCAAACTTCTCCCTTATTTGTATATTGTTCTTCTCTTTGATCACTTTTGCTTTAGTACCATGTATAAATTCCCACTGTAGATCACCTGATAATGAAATATACTAAAGCAAAATACTTGATCTACTTCTACAACAAACTTTGCGAAAGCTTAATTGGCTTTGAGTAAGATCAAATAGAACACATATAACAGAGAATGAGAAATCAATCACACATGAACATAGAAGAATACTCTAGGGAAATCTCAGCTAAAAACCTCGATCTCTGTATTATCATACAAGTGGAAATATGTCCGGATTACATAAAGCTTTAGCTCACAAGCTATCCAACTCTAAGTACAATCCCTCAATGTTTCTCATAGACTGAATAGACACAAAATATGTCTTTGCTTAGTCCTCCAAGCCTCTTATTATCTTGAGTAATTTCTCCTAGGTCCTCTGGCTGCCACCTGTGTGAATTGACCTCTCACACAACTCACTAAACTACGAAGTAACTGTGCAATATCCAAGGAATGAATTCCTTCTGCATGTAAGAGATATCCTCAATGGAATATTCCTACAACTGATAGTACATTGTCCCATAATTTGATCTCAACTGGGTCTCCAACTGAACTAACATGCATGAGTTATTTATGACAGAATATTCAGTTATCTGAAGTGTAGTAGTTACATGCATGCATGCATTCAATAACTGAACTCACAATCAGCTCCACAAATTGTTGGAACTAATCTAACTAGACTTAGATCACTTAATTGAGCTAACTAATTACAACTCAAAGTACAACTCATCCTGATCTCCTTAATCAAGGGATAACTTCCTCAATCAGAGGGGAAGTTATTGCATGTCTTCACATAGACTTCATGTTTGATTTTCTCCAACTAATTAACTCAAGATGAATTAATTAATTATTTTTCAAACAATGGCTAAGATCAAATTCGAATTTTAATTCTCAATTTTAGCTCAGGGACTAACTAAAATTGGAATGTATCCCAAAATTCTATTTATACTAGTGCTATTTTTATCACTTCTATTTTTAGCATTTCTTGTTGCTATTTTCAACAGTATTGTAGTTTTTTGACTGGTTGTTTGACAGTATTTCCTTGCTCCCTTTTTAGGTTCATAAGTGAGCCTAGAAATCCATACAATAGGGACAAAATGAGACTCCATAACCTTCCACACAGGGGCAAACTGAGACTCCATAATTCCATTACAAGTGGCCAACCCTTGTAATACAAGCTTTCACCTACAAAAACTCTCTCCTTTGAAGATCTTTAGCACTGGTCTTCCACCCAATTGTTTTAGTTTCTTAGGGCTTCTTAGCTACAATTAGGGGAGCAGATGACCTACAAAAACCAAAAGTAGACTGAGATGATTCAAGCTCATGAGAAATAGTAACACTAAATCACTCAAATTAAACAAGACTAAGTTCATTGTAGCAACAACTTGCTCAAGTCACAAAGGAGAGAGATCATCTTGAAGAGCATAAAGAAAAAATTGAGCAAGAGGTAGTATACATTAATGCCAAAATTATTTAGATGTGGCCTGCATTATTAGAGACAAGCTCCATTCTACACAAAGGAATCTTAGCCTATGATCGCAATCAATGCTTATAATTTCTCGAAGATGCTTGGGATATTCTAGAAGTTGAAAATAAATGTCATAAAGGCACCATTCTTGAGCTGTAGGAGAAATTAGTAGATCCAACCGTAGAGTTCATACAACAAATATATTGTGTTGTATAGAAATGTACTACGATTCACTTTAAGATCCAAAAGAAAATAGAAGACTCTCAAAACATTCTGAGGCAAGTGTAATATTGGGCAAGTCTTCTTCAAGGAAAATTTTAAGGGTGGAAACTTATCTTAAAATGTAGAAACTTCGGCAAATCTTAATAGTCCTCAATATGCAAACTATAAAATGTTTAGTGATATATTTGCAAAAATAATAAAATTTCTAATGATCTTATATATAGTCTCTATAAAATTTTGCCAATTTTTAACGTATATATATATATACTATAAAATTTGGGTGAATAACATTTACAAAAAATGGAAATTTCCAAATCATTTTTTAGAAAAATCGTGAAAAATTAGTCCACTTGTGACTATTAGCCCCTAAAATTTTCCATGGTCTTCTTTCTAAACACGATCACCTAGTCTATTAGTTACGAGAGAAAGTCAAGAAGTTAATTGGTGACACTCTATCCATTGTTGATCCCACTAAGTAGAAAATTATATTTGGAGAAATATCTCAAAAATACAATCAAATTAATGTCTCAGAGGATGAATTAGACAAGGTGAAATAGAATAATTGGGATGTTAAACATACTGTCGAGGAGTAATACTTACAGTTATACTAGATTAACTTGGTTACAAAAAATGAATAGAATATATTGCTTACAAGTCATCTCGAGGAACCAGATGTAGCCACAACCCAAAAATTTGTTAATTAGAGCACCACCTTGATAGAAACATGGAAATATCAATTAGATATGTACATTTTCTTCCACCAAAAAGTTTTGAAGATAGTTCCGAAGTTGGGTCCTTCATTTGAAGGAGAAATATTTGAGCAATCAAAGAATGGATTAGTTGACCAAGAAAAATATTGACTTGAGGGTGAGTCAATAGGTTGTGGTTAAGGCCTCCTGGGTCCTTTGTTTTTTTGGATAGTTTTGGTCAAAATTTGGCAGTGAAAAAAAGGAAGAAAAAGTCAAAAAAGGAATGGTTAATTTAGCCAAAACTGAGTAGAAGAAAATAAGAAGTGAAAAGAAGTGGGCAAAGTAGCTATTTTGGAATTCACCAAGTCTATGCAAAAGAAGGATTGAGCCATTGTAGTTTGAAGGAATGAACTGAGCATTGACCAAGCTACAATGTGAAGTGTATCAATCTCGTTAAAATGGTTACAGTTGACTCTATCAAGTGAGCAGGATTCAAACTTGGCGAGATCAATAAGTCAAAACCATAGCAAGACATGAAAAGCAAGCTGCAAAAAGGGGAGATAGTAAACAAAGGCTAAGATGCTGGTGAAATTATGACTCATACTCTACTATTTTAATTTTGTGTATGTAATGAGGATTTTTAGGGATGGAATTTGAAATATATAGTTGAGATATTGTAGATCTACAATTATAATGATGATATGGCTTGATAACGATAAGAGAATATTGTTGCAAGAAGATTCATTGTGCAATGTTTGTGTATATGTGTGTGATTTTGAGTCTATTTTAAACATTTTGAATTCCTATGTCAAGCTCTTATGTAATGTTCTTTATTCATTTCTTGCACAAGGGTTCTTTAATCAATATGTAATGGTTAATGACTATTATTATATATTTAACTAGTGCAATGCATTATGTCACCATCAAAAGCCGAACCATCACACCTAAGTCCTGGAAATGTTTCAATTAAGACTTTATTCCTTATGGAAGATAAAACCTGCTAGCACTATGCTAGGTTAGAAAGAAAGCCTTTGTTGGCCCTCAAAAGTAGAACGGTAGTATTTTTGATAAATTTTCCACCAACACTACTTACCTCAATAGTTAGCTTATCTATTACAATCATGGCTAACACAAGTTCAACTTTAAGAACCATTACATCATCATCCTGATTGATTAAATCTGAATGGATAACATTAGAACTATTTAATGCATAACTAAGAAGTAACTCATCATCATTCATACCTTCAAGTCCATCTTGTTGCAATACATCTGGTTCTTGATTTTCTTATTTCTCCTCTTGATGATCAATATAAATCAGATTCACGGGATGGATCTCATTAGGCTGAGAAACTTTCTTCTAAGAGGCCTTAATTTTCTTCTTCTTTTTAATCTTCTTCTCAATCTCTCCAATATTCTTAGTGACACATCCTATGTACAAGGTCTACAATATTTCCCATATATCCTTTATAGATGTTAGATCCATTACCTTCTCCAAATCCGCATCATGAATATTGTCATATATCACACACTTTTCTTGGGAATTCTATTATTGCATTTCACTAAGAGAGGATCTTTGCCACAACCTTCACATACTAGATAACAAACATAAGATCCATAAGATGACAACTCAAATTTAACCTTTTCACTCCATACCTGATAATTTGCAGTAGTGATTAGACACTCTTTAAAGATCCATCGATTTGGTTTTTTCAAAATTTTACCAAATATTCCTTTCAATAGTCAAGTTGCACCTCAAGACAGCCACTCTTATGCCAATTATTGGGAGCTTGAATATACTAAGAGGCAAGGGGGTGAATCAGTATTATACACAATGGATGATTTATTTCAAGTTTTTGTCTCTTCTTCAAAAATCATTGAATCATGAGCTAATTATTTGCAAAATTATAATGACGAGCAATAATAAACACAAGTATAAGTGAAAAATGAGATCAACAGTGCACAACACATAAATCATCAAGACACATAGTGACACCAAATATTACTTGGAAGCCATTATGGGAGAAAAACCATTGTACAACTCTACTTCTTATTATTATTTAATCTTCATTTACATCAATCACTGGGCACATCTAGTGTAGAAGCCCTGAATTACGATGTACATGAGCAACCACTCACTCCAGACCACTACCTTATGGAAATCACCACTTCCCCAATTATGTAGGCCCCAACATATTAGAGGCCCCTACCTCCAAAATCATATCAAGCCAACATCTGAAGGAATCCACCAATCACTAAGAAATCCACCACTTGCAACCACACTGAAGGCCCCAAACCTCATAACCTTATGGACCACCTTTCATACATTTTGAGATTGGGTCCACCTCTACTAAACTTAAACAACTATAGGCCACATTTCATCAATTTTCAGAGTAGACCCACATATATCTCTTTTCTCATCAACAACAAAACCTTTATGTTGAATTATGGGGGCCTGACCCAGGTTCGGATTTATTTAGCCAAACAAATCCCTACACTACTATCCCTTTCAACATCAACTCATAGAGCACAGACTAAAGTCTCACTCAAAGGAGTATGGGGGGATTCTGGAACCAAGTTTCCACACCCTTGAGATGTCTGTGATGTTGGTTTAGTCCAACTAGACCTGCCTTCATGCTGGCCGCTTCACGCACTATTCTCCCCTTCAGTACCTTCACGATTTGTTATAATCGACTTTCATGTAGCCCTAACCAAGGGCTTAATTCCTTTTGCACTGCTACGGTAGTGAACTATTCTATTTCCCAAACTAGACTAAGTACCTTACTTATCTTAGTGACAGGTCTTAATTATCTTCGCATAAACAAATCTTTCTACTTGCATTCACTTAATAAATGCAATTATACACATTCGCGCACCATATAAGCATTAGAAGTGAAATTTATACCCAACATAATAGATGCAAAAAGAGGAAATAAATACACAGAAATGGTAGAAACATCTCTTTATTAATACTTCCAACTATTTACAGACTCGACTCACCCTGCACACTCAGTTGGAGGTGTTTGCACACTCTGCTACGGATTACTAGGCCTCTGTGCACTCAGCTACACAACCTCTTCCTACTCTATGACCCAAAACTAGACTTTACACTTCAAATCTATCTTGCATACATCATATCTTCTTTGTCTTCGATTAGGTTCTATTTTATTGTTTAGCTTCTTAGAGCCTCGCTCTATTTATACAATCCCATGGTCTATGAACCATGGATAGATCTTCTACATCCGACATTATAATAACAAAATAAGGGCGGAGAACCCTATGACTCTTTAACAAACTACCCACTCCATGCCCATAAAATGTGGAGTCTTTACATTTGAATTACAAAATTAACGAAAATATGGGCTCTAAGCCCCAAAAGTTCCCTTGGGGGATCCTGCATCCAACAGACCCCCAACACAAACATCGTGACTTGCCCTCGAGTCACTCTGTAGGTGCGGAAATGAAGACATGGTGGAAGTTTGATTTGAACTCTGTGAAGCTCTGTAGACTATTGTAGACTGTGGGTGATAACTGAGGCTTGCGATTAATCCCCATCCTGATGTTCATCTCCATGAGCACCCAAAAGATCTTGCTCTCTTTTATCCTCTGTGCATCCCTAGTTTCCCACAGTGAAGTGTACTTCGCTGCCTCAGGAAGGTCTTGCATGATTGACAGGAACTAGCTATCTTTAGGCAACTCCCATGCCACCATTACTATCGACAATAGGATCCATGTATAATGAAATATTTTACCCTGCTCTTGTGCCTCATGACAATTCTCAAGGAACTCATCGCATCGATAGTTTTCCCAATTAAACTAGACCCCTTTTGCACAGTGCTACTAGTGCAACCACTGGTGTGGGCACCTCATCTGCATGACACTTCCGCATCACTTTTATTGCCAATAACTATGTCACGACCTTGATAGTAGGGTTGTTGAAGCTGTAAATAGAATACCCTTACTTCTTCTTTTCCAACTTAAACTTCTTTTTCATGGCCTCTGCGATGGCCAAATCATCACTCTTCCCTTTTGAAATGTTCACTAGATTGTCCACTGGGCAAGGGAGTGATGTAATCCTGTGAATCAGATGGTCTGTGATTGGGATGGGCTCCTCTAGCCACAAGCACCCATCATGCACCAAGCAGAGCAGCTGCCTAATGACGAAAATAGTCACTAGGGCGCGATGGTAATTTGGAACCAAGAGCAGGTTTAGCAACCCTAGTTTCTCAACACCTTTGAGTCAATTGTGCGGCTCCAACTCTATTATTCCAGTCGGTGTGTCTTTATTTTGGTGCATTAGCTGTGCAATGGTGAGATGCGGGAACTTCTCGTGATCTGCGAGGTCCCAATATTCAAATTTCAATATGGGAACCCATCCCAAATGCGCTCCTTGAAAAATAATATCATCTGGGAGTAGTAGAGTTTGCAGAGAGCTCTTTCTCTCATCTATATCCCTGGGCACCTTTGCTTTACCCTTCCATGGAGGAACATATGCAAGCAGCCTGGTGAGAGGGTCTGCACCCTAGGTTACGACTTCCATCTCTACATCCTCTTCCTCCACTAAGATCTCTTCAAACTATTCCTCCTCATCGGCCTCCAAATTGATGGCCTTCCCCTTTTCCTCCATTGTAAGCTTGGCCCTCAGCAGATATCTAGGTGAGATGTGCACCGGTATCCTGGCCTGCTTATCCTTCTTAGGTCTTGGCATGCACGATTATTTAGGGATCTCAGTGACTATCCCAATGCTCTCTAGGGATTCCAGTTCCGTAATTACCTGTGTAGCTTCCTCGATGGTCATTTCTCTGGTTTCCATGACTTCTTTAGGTGCTGCCATAGTGTGATTCCATAGTTCTCTCAATGTCTTTGGTAATTGTTCAAGTAACGAATTTGCCTTCAGAATATCGAACAAGTCTCAGTTCATGAAGATTTGAGCATGCAACAACTCAGTTCTCAAATTTCCAAGTGTTGTTTGCTAGATAAGCATCTGTAATTTATAGCTCCTTTTGGATTTTAATTCAACCGTTCCCCCCACATTCAGTCCATTAATGCTAGATTAGCTACAGATTTTCAAGAATCTAGCCCATAAAGTTCACCTTAAATGCCTGTCGCCCGCTCCATTTGGCCTCAAACCAAGCATCACATCATCAATAGTGACTTTAAGGATCACTTTCTAGCTGACCTGCGCAACAATCTAACTAACATTGCGCTGTCGTAGACCCTATGACACATTGCTACTATGTGCAGTCCTATCATTGTGCAGTTCCCTAGCAGAGTAGTTTATAGTCCCGCGCCTCCTTTCAGCTACCTTGAGTGCTAAGACTATGCTTTTGTCGACTAGTCAGATGATTGGGCCACCTATGTATGGTTTCAGATGACTACCATTCACTTTTCCTGGGAAGGGTTCTCCATTTAATTTTACCAACTGTATCGCGCCACCATCTATAATCTCCTTAATAACATATGGTCCCAGCCAATGCATTCTGAGCTTCCCTCAAAATGTGTTAAACTGACTATCATACAATAGCACCAAATCATTCACCTTGAATGTGTGCAGCTTAATATGTTGATTGTGTCATGCCTTTTCATGTTGCTTCTAGACTTGCTGGTGAAATCTAGCCAAAAATCATTCTTCTTCGATCTCATCCAACTACGTAAGCCCCTCCTCCAGGGCTCTGCGATCCATCATACCTGTGAGCGCTACTATGCGTAGACTATGCATGGTGTATTCCATAGAAATTATGACTTACACTCCATAGACAAGCCTAAATGGTGTTTGTCCTATCAGTTTATTGCACGTCATTTGATAAGCCTATAACATTATTAGTACATGTAGGTCCCAATCACTTCGCTACGCATTCTATACCTTGGTCAGCACGTTGCATACCTTGTTGAATTCTTCTGCACATAGAATCTCCTGCACATTTTCTCTTCCTGCATAATATCTTCCCAACATTAGGATCCATCTGCGGGTTCACCGCCCCAACACATGCTTATTGATCAATTATTTCAACGCAAAGTACATAGGCCTATGCCCACTTGGCCAGATATGCAGGTTGGGTCTCTTTTGCATAGGCCTATGCCCACTTGGCCATATACGCACGTGGATCATCCTACGCATCATACTTGTCTGTCAGTTACACTTTAGGCTTCCCAAATCATACTCGCAAAATTCTCCTACATTTGCGCGAGTCATCAAAGCTTCCTTTGTGTGTAGCCCACCATCTCACAGGCGTAGTGTGTAATACTCAGTCCAAGGCTTGGAAGCATTTCTTTTCTAGCACCTACCTTTCAAATGCATCCAAGAAGGTATCTACCTCATTTAGACAATCATAAGTGGGTAGATCTCTTAGTTCTATTGACGCGCAACGTAGCGACCTGGCCATCATATTGCAATTCAACATAGTTACCTCGTGTAATTGATTCTCCCATTGTTCTATTTCTTCATCAGAATCGAAAGTATAGGAGCTTTCATGCTCCCATGTAATCTACCAATCAATGGTGGGATTTACCCAATCTTCGTCTTGTGTCATTATCTTGTATATGTAGTCCAAATCATCATGACTGTCATAGTTGCGGACTAGTTCCATATAACACAATCCTTCAACATGGTCCATGGGTAGAATTACGCGCAATGAATCCTTCTCAAAAACCATTTTTCGGTTCTTCAGATTGATTACCCTATTCATGTTAGTAGCCCAATCAATTCCTAAGAGCGTGGGGTATGATTTTTATCATCAACAATCTCTATCACTTTGAAATCCACCAGCTCGATTGCTGCCTCAATATCCACAGTTATTCCTTGTAGTCGCCCCATGGTTATTATTTTTTGCTCATTCGAAATCCTTAGCTGAATTAGAGATCATTGTAGCTCAGGTCTCCCCATTCACTCCCATGTCTACTTTTGCAGAACATTCACATCTAATCCCAAATCCAAAATGACTTGATCCATTTCATATTCTTCGATCTATGTAGTTAGTCTCATTTCTCGTCCCGTCCTTGTTTTATGTTTTCCAATCTTCTGGACCATGCACGGCTGGCGTGGTCCCAGCACATCTGTGGATGGGTTCCTATAACCCATTCACAGCCTTACTGTCACGTAGTAACTTCATACATGTTTCAAGGAAAGTTGTCAACATGGATGGGCCCATTTCCGACTCCGATTTACCTTTACTTCCTGAAGTGGAGGCATTTGCGAAGCTCTTCTTAGCTTCCATGAAATTTTCCCGAACATGCTCCAAATCAAACTTATCTTGCTTCGTCGGAGCTTTGTGAACCCAAGTACTATCTTCTCACTATTTTCCCTTGTCATTCCTCGTTGTGGTTCAACTTTGGAGCACAATGTTTACATTCGAGTCTTCATCGCATGGCTCAAACCTCATCATCTGTAGGTTCTGAGTTGGGCGAGGTAGTAGTGCTCCTTTGTCATGTATCCTAGATATTAGCATAGGACAATCTTCTATCTCATGATCAAACAACATGTAGTATTTACACGATGGGCATGTTGGATTCATGCAATCATAGGCATAGTGTCTTGGCCCTATGCAATTGTAGCAAATAAACTCTTTGCGACCTCTACCAAATCCTCCTCCACCTCAGCCTCGTCCGCGCCCCTGAAAATCTTGTTCATGCAATTCCTGAATTTTGGCCAAGGGACTCCATTTCAGCCTGAACTCTATAGGTGGGCATTTTATCCATCATCAACTCATAACTTCTGCAATTACACTCATCGTGTCCCACCAACCTACAAAAGTTATAGAACAATTGCTGCGAAGTTTGTGCATACTTCTATAACAAGTGACAATTGTCTGTGGCATGTTTTCCAGCTATTTGACATATCGATCCTCCTCCTATGAGGTAATTCATAAAAACCGGGCAGTGGTCTTTGTCATGACCCTGACCCTTGCATTTTAGACACCGTACTTCTTCGTGCACTTCTGGCCGAACCATCCTGTCCTATTTCAAACTCTGCATCTCAAGGCACAGATTCTTCAGCTACGTGTAGATCTGTTGAACTTCTAGGTTAGGATCTCACATTAGGGTCTCATGAAGCCTCATGGAAATCTCCAAAGCTTCTACCTGAGCCGTTATCTTCTGCTGTGATAACGCACTCCTTAAATGTGGTAGTAGCAAAGCTACAAACCACTGGTAATGTTGTTCATCCATCAGATACATATTGGCTTCACAAATCATACACTTCAACCTCTGATCTAGCTCCCAAGGAGTCTTGCTCGGTGGCATCTAAATCTCTTTAAATCCAATGTTCAACTGCACTTCAGACTTAGGCCTACTAAATTTTCTATTTAGTGTTGTTTGAATATCTGCGACTCTCACATTCGGGTTATCGTTGGAATACTTAATATACTAGGTCAGCGCACGATCCTACGGAGCACTAACCAGTGTTGCTTTCTTTATATGGTCATCTATAACACCTTGTGCTTCCCATACAACCCTTACTAGAAACTAGAATTTGTTCAGATCCTCATTTCCCAAACCTTTGAACATAGGAAACTTTACTGTGTTTGCCATATTGAATCACAGTGGTCATGGAGTTGGTA
Organism: Pinus taeda; assembly: GCA_000404065.3. NCBI lineage: Eukaryota > Viridiplantae > Streptophyta > Pinopsida > Pinales > Pinaceae > Pinus > Pinus taeda. The sequence continues at coordinate 174,126 of APFE030743322.1, forward strand.
CGGGTGAAGATGGAGGTGATGGTGGTGTGGGTGGAGGTGGTATTTGTGGAATTATTTTCCTTATTAGCTGAATAGCACTTCGCGGAGAGACCTATGTGAGCTCTTCCTCATCCCCTCATGGAGGTGAAATCAAGGGGCTATTTTATGGACCCTTATTTCCTTTGTTCTTATAAAAATTTCTGCTTTGCGTAGCCTCAAACATCTGCATAACCTAGTTTTCACACAACAACATTTTAATCCAAGTATTCAAAGACTTTATTTACTTACCTTGTCATCCTTTGATAAAGCATTGATTTGCCTCATTGTAGCTGACTAAGGTGTCGACCGCGAAATTAGTAACAAATCCTCCTTTAATGCGATCGAGCCAATGATCAATGGAATGCATGATCTTATTGTCTAACGCTTCCAACCATCACACTAGCTCTGAGGTCCACACAATAGGATGATCAACTTGTATAGCTCAATAGGGAAGGAGGTGAAAAATATTTCATGGATCTCTATATACAAGCAGCTATCTAGCCACTCTTCTTTCAACAGTCATGGGTTTTTATTCTTCTGCACCATGAACTTGTGAATTATTCTATCCAACCAACCTTCAATTTCTTTCTTAGTTGGATTCAAATGATATGACATCACACATCTCTTAGGCATATTTCGGTCCCAGCAATGGAACCATTTTTTGGCTTATGGGGCCTGACCCAGGTTCAAAGTTATTTAGCCAACAACACTACTGGCCCTTTTAGCATCAGTCCATGGAGCACAGACTGAAGCTTGCCTAAAGCAGTATGGGGGGATGTTGGAACCAAGTTTTTGCACCCTTGAGATGCCTATGATGTTAGTTTAGTCCAAGTAGACCTGCCTTCGTGCATGTCGCTTCACACACTATTCTCCCCTTCAGTACCTTCGTGATTTTTTATAATCGACTTTTGCACAGCCCTAACCAGGGGCTTAAGTCCTTTTGCGCTACAACGACAACGAATTATGCTATTTCCTAAACTAGACTAAGTACCTTACTTATGTTAGTGACAGGTCTTAATTATCTTCGCATAAACAGAACTTCCTAATTGCGTTCACTTAATCAATACAATTATACACATTGGTTCATCATATAAGCATTAGAAGTGAAATTTATACCCAGTATAACATATGCATAAATAGGAAATAAATACACAGAAATGGTAGAAACTTCTCTTTATTAATACTTCCAACTATTTACAGACTCAACTGACCCTACGCACTTAGCTACAGGGCTCTGCAAACTCAGCTACTAACTACTAGGCCTCTACGCACTCAGCTGCATAGCCTCTTCCTACTGTACGACCCAAAACTAGACTTTACACTTTAGATCTATTTCACATACATCATATCTTCTTCATCTTCAATTAGGTTCTATTTTATTGTTTAGCTTCTTAGAGCCTTGCTCTATTTATACAATCCCATGGGTAGTTCTTCTACAGTCGACATTACAATAACAAAATAAGGGCAGACAACCCTATGACTCTTTAACAAACTACGCACTTAGCACCCACAAAATTCGGAGTCTTTACATTAGAATTACAAAATTGACCAAAATCTGGGCTCTAAGCCCCAAAAGTTCCCTTGGGGGATCCCGCACCCAACACTCTATATTGACTCAAATCCTAGCTCGCTAACTACTCTCCTTAATACATTAAGGAGAACCTAAAAACATACAATATAAATCTCCTCATCATCAAACCCTAATGGAAATAGCATCTCTTATATATAGCAATAATACTCTCACCATACAATGAATAGTAGCATACATGTCGTACAATCACTTTGACCCAATACTAAATACAAGTATCTTTGCTCAGTTTAACAAGGCTCTCGCATCAATACAAATAAATGGCATCAATGGACATCAACTATACATGCTAACAACAACATGCCCTCAAACTCTTAACCTCAAACCCTCACTCAAAACAATAATACACATCTAAAATAATAAACTATAAATATGCCCCTGCAACAACAATAGTGTTAGTTCAACAATAGACTCTTAATACCATACCTCTAACAAAACTCTACTCATGATCTCACTAAATTGAATGAAACCTTAGATCAATACATAACATACATTACGATCCACTAAAACCAATCACATCAAACTTCCCATTCTACCATTGCATTGGACATCTACACTGCACCCAACAATCACTACACATGATTACACCACATGGTAAATTTTTGGTCTTATGCACACTATGCCTCATCTTCAGATCCATGAAATGAAATAGTATATCTTTGGAAAATGCATCATTACATGTGGTACACATTATGTCTCAGCCAATACACACAACAATGTCACTCTTTACACGGTATGGCATCACATGCACTAGTTCATGCACACAGGATTTGCACTACAAGGGGTATGGTCATGATTACTACATACATTGATCAAAAATTTGATCCATGCATAAATTTTCCTTTGTTACAAAATATATCAACTCATAACAATTTGTGTTGATCACAAAATTCTTCCACAACTCAGGAACATAGGTATAATCATGTCCCAAAATAACACACTATTCATACTCCGTTATGGGTGTTCGCATAAACCCATAATCAAGCCAACCTTTGACAGATCCAGTGTCAAGAACATTAAAATAATTGTTTTCACACCTCTTCAATCCATCACAGCTACCATATGCCATTCACATGCCATTAAAACTTAAGCATGGCCATTACAACAATTAAATTTGTTCCTCTACATATGCGTTATTGCATTCCAAACATTCATTAAATTCCACTATGCCATAAGAAAATTGACCATCTCAATGATTTCTTATGCTTTTAATGTGTTTACACCTTTATGAGACCAAATCAACTTTGAGTAGATAATTTAATTCCTCATACCAATACAGTTGAACATTCTTAGACAAATCTTTGGGCAAATTTGATGGGTTATCTCAAGGTTTTTCTTTTCTCCACCTAGAGAAATGGATGTTGATTTTGTATGCATAAACACTTCTACATATGTTAGTTTTGCATTCATAATCTAGGATTTGAAAACTAAAAACAATGTTTTGCAGTCCTTAAACTACCTCCATAAGCTAAAATGGGGATAAATCAAAAGTTCATTGCTTAGATCTGCTGCTAACTTTATCACCTTCAACATTCAACTACAAAGGATCAATCCATCCATCAGTATCACTAATGAAATTGAACTAAACTATATGAAAGCCATTGACCTATTGATATCAATGCATAACTAGCTGATTCTCTATTGGCATCATTTCCAATACCATGATAGAAACAATCTCCCCCTTTGGCATTGATGACAACCTATAGCCACACTAATAGCTAACGTTCTTCTCTGGCTTTGTTCTCCTCTAGTTGGCTAGTTTCATTCTCTGTCGGTGGTTGGTCTCACTCTCTCACTCTCTCCCTTTGACATCAATGGAAAAGGATAACTAAATCTTCCTTAAACACCATGTTGACACCAACTTAACAATTTTTATACGAATTATTTTACGATGATATGTGATTAGCTACAACACTCCTACAAGACAGTTATTGAAAGCTAAGGAATCTATTGCCCATACTTCTATCTCTAGTAACCATCCGACATCAAATAAAATATGCCAAAAGTGATGAACATGCACCCCATGAACATGTCATAGGACTGAAATAAACTTCTCCAAGTTGTTGGACACATGAATGTGTTGTTGTTATATTTGTGCTCTTAGAGCCAATACCTCCTTGCACCATCCAAAAGGTTACTCAACCTTTACTAATGAATCTAAAAAACTCATGATCAATGATATAAAATTACATGCAGTGCAAGTACAGGGCTATATCATGATAATACATAGCTTAATCAATGACATACATGGCTACAACAATGATACCCAAGGTCCCATACATGGCTGAAATATCACTCTATTTTATCCATGCCTAACACAAGTATGACTCAACTATTACACCAAATGATGAAACAACAATAGTATAGGGCTATATATTGCACTAAAATGTGCATAAATGGTCGAAATAAAAAGTCTCTTCTCTGCATACCAAGAAAATGGGCTACTTATCCATCATGCCAAATGATAAGTAAATACATACATAACATGACATCCTTCTATGCATGACTAACATTAGGGCTACTCAACAAAACTGACCAATGATAATCATGAAAATATACATATAATGATGATTTATAGCTTCTGACTTATGCCTACAACCATATGGATCCTCTACAAAAGAATATGTGAAATTAATATGAAAAATAGTATGGTGGCCTTGAAACTCTATATGCATGCATAACTCCCGCTGGGCTCATATACCTTCTTGACTTCTTATTGATCTTTCAGACCTAATTGTGCATTTGAGCTCTTGATTCCACCTCGCCACTTGTTCTCTTATCTTGATGTCTTCTTTATGCTTCTATATTAATGCCATGTGCTCCCCCGTGAGACCATGCAAGCCTCACATTGTTCTTCTGTAGTATTTTGTGAATAAATATGAAACCAATGTACTCAAGTGGGTGTTATCAGGAAATCTAGTGTCCATTCAGAGATCCTAGTCCCACTAAGATGGGTAGCTATCTTAGAAACAAACAAACTAAAGTTACTTTTGTTTTCCTTTATGAGAAGTATATAGGAGAGAAGCAGAGAGTACCAACCTCAGTCTTTCACTTCGCTCCTTGCTTGTTTCCTCTCCTCTCTGATAGATCTTTGCCGCTCCTTCCTTGCTTACCCCGCTTCAAAGAGCACCTGTAAAGTCAAGGCATCATAATACCATCAAAGCACAAAGATCTACGATCATAAAAAATATAGGACTAGATATATATTGACCACACAAATGCATATATCAACTCAAACATAGAAGAATGTGGAGGAAAAATCGAATAGATTTATTGATAGAAAGAGTACAAGAGAGGATTACAACCCATTGATCTGACCCAGTGTCATCCTCCCAGCATGAAAGCCCTTCCTCACCTCATGAAAAGCTTAGATCACCCAACACTATGATGTTCCACCAAGAAATCAACAACACTTCCTTACAAAATACAAGATTCCAGCCTCTGGATCTCTGGGATGAGGGATCCATATATAGATGTTTATAGGGGGTGAGTTAGCTTCTGGGATTTTGATAAGTGTCCTCTCTCTGATAGTTCTTGATTCCACTTGGAGATTTATGATCTCTTACTCATCCCTGGGTGAATTCAGAGAGGCAAGTGTCATAGGAGAAGTTTCTAGAAGATTTCATGATCATCCACCTTGCAAACTATCTCTGCCATTTGTCTACTCTCACCCATCGCACCCTATAGAAGGGATTTTCAATATGCATCATACTTTTTTCATGTGGAAAGTGAGATGCATCACACCATTAGCACTGAGTAGTTTGTATGGTCTAGTTTTGACCAGTTCTAAGCAGTTTTCCATGGAGACCTTCTGGGAGATGATGTAATTAGCTGACCTTGTTCCTTTAAGGTGTGAAACAACACTTTTAGGGACTCAAAAGCCCTTGTTTTATGGACATATATGATTGGGGTTGCAGTGCCCAAATATTTCTATAATAGTTGCCCCCTAAAGCATGAGGTCATAAATATTTTGATGTCGAGTGAAATGCTTTATCATGAGGATCCAAGGTTTTTCAAACTTGAAGGTGACCTATAACAAGATACAATACAATACATTATATTCATAATATTGTCATGATCTATCTGAGGCAGGCATTCCCATGCTTAGCTTTATAAATTCATTTTCTTGTACATAGGATAGACAACCGTCTGTGTGGTATACTGATGATTTTGATAGAGCCATCATCCTTTGATTTGGATGATCATCTGTGCAACAATGATGTACATTTGATGTTTTTATGTTCTTGAATATATCGCATCCTGGATGGATGAAACTAGATCCGAGGTCTTCAAACTCGTTCAATCTTCACTCGAAGTACAATTCAATCCATTTTAAAAGATTTTTTGGAGCCGAACATGGAAAGACATTGCCTGATTACTAGCCAATGATGTAAGTTGTTAACAGGCACGAGAGAAATCACCACTAATGATGATGACCTTCATGGTATGACAGTACAATTCATGTGGTGTGAAAATGGGATTGGCATCGAACACCATGCAAAATCTTTCGGTTGAAGGCCATTGATGTAAACCTGTCGCTGGAAGTGAGAAACTTGCCCTCGAGGCATGCAAGCTTCAAAGTACTGAAAGGGTTGTTCCTAGGTCGACTTCTTGGATAATGAGCTGACATTGACAAGAAGTGACCCATCATAAGAGGGCATTGATGAATCCCACATCTACAACACGGAAAAGAGAAAATGATTTTGTGAAGGTGAAAATGATCTGATGATACAGGGTTCAGGGTGGCAGTCATGAAAGAATGAAGCATGAAGGTGTTGCAGCAGATGAGACACAAGCTGGGTCAATGAATTCTCTGAGAGACTTCTCTTGAACATATCGGTGACACTGAAATGGATTGGTAGTGTTAACCCAAAAAATGGATGGTACGGTGGACCAATGGTAATATGACCAGTGAACAGAATAACCCAACCCGACTCAATCATGGTGATGGAGTGAAAGTGTCATGTTCACGAGCGACTTGCTACCAATAAAGTTTCTTCAAATTTTCTTCCCAATTTTTCCCCAATCATTACTGACCAGTATCTCTTTATTTTTTTCAAGCTTGAGGAGGATAACATATGCTTGTTCTATAATTTTCCCTTTGGGAAAACCCATCACTATATTTTAACAAGCCTAGCGACAGTGAAACTCGTTCTTGTCTGCATGGACAAGTTTTTCGGTATTGGTTTTAACGAGTTTAATGACAAAGATAACTCGGTCCTTTTTCAATTTTAGAGAGTCTCAAAAGGGACAGAAAGGAAACTCCAACAATCCTTTTTCGTCATATAATCCCTTAAGTCCGAAAAAAGTATAAAATAATATGAAAGGGATGAATTTTCAATAGTTTTAATGAGCTGAACAAGAAAAGTGCTCGATCTTTTTATGTAATGATCCCTCAGGTCCAAAAAGATTAAAATCTAGAGAAGGGATAGCACTTTCGATAGTTTTAATGAGCTGGAGAGGCAAATTTCTTGGAAATATTTTCATATTTTACAAGTCAGATGAAAAGATCTTAAAGGAGACTCATTTTTCGAGGAACGAGTGATATTTTTAGGCAGCAACTGGTTCCAAGTAAAGTTTGGAAACTTCCAATCACGGCAGTGTAAAGAAGATGGCTAACACAATCACTTGTTGCAGCTATTCCTCAAAAGGGGTAGACAATCAAATGGAGGCGTATGATCGGCTAAAACGGAGTGGAGGTGATGGTAAGAACACGACCAAGACTCAAAAGCTGATGATAATGCGATCATAATGGTTATTTACTAGAGGTGGGCTCATTTTTTAATGAGCTTAAATTCTGGTGGAACATATACTCATTGCTAGGTTTATTTTTTTAACAAGCTTGAACTTTGCGTAAAACTTCTCATGGTTGGTTTATTTTTTAACGAGCTTGAACCCTGTGGTAACACTGTGCGTGGCCTTGCTCATTTTTTAATGAGCTTGAACCATGTCACAACATATGCTCAGGTTTGGTTTCATGTTTACACAAGCTTGAAATGAAAAATTGTGCTTGTTATAAGTTTGCATGCCCCCAGCATAGTGATGCAAATCAAATAGCTTGTTTGCTTGTTTATATTTGTTTTCTTTATAAACTACAAACAGAGCCTAAAGTTAAGCCAACTAGCCTTCAAACTGCATTTGCAATGCAAGTGCAAAGTAGATCAATGCTGCTTCAGTCCATCTCCAGGTTTTGCTTATAAACTGAACAATTGATTTGCAAACATCCTAATTTCCCTAGTGGTGGCTCAAGTAACCTCATTAGATCAGCCCCTATGATTTGTATTTACTTCCTATCATTAGCTCGACCTAAATCCATGAACTAAGCTACAAAACTGTGACCAAAAACCAAGTTGAAGTCTCATCCTTGGACCATCGGACCTTCTCCTCCTGGAAATCTGGATGCATCGCACCTCTCATGTGTAGTAGGTGAGGTGCATCCCTGTTTCCCTGTGTTACAGGTGCGATGATCAAATAAGACTATTTCTACCTCCAAATTTTAGTTTTTTCTTCACTCTTTTCAGCTTTATTCAAGAGTTTTGATGTCTGTGATCAGTATACCACTGTGGAAACTCCCTTCCTTTGCATTATTCAGCTTCCATTGTACAAAGAATTGTGAATGCTTTTATGTACCGTTCGCCATTTACAATTCTTATTTACAAAGAAGTAGCTTAATCGAACTATCGTCTTTCGATTTGGAAGTGTTGCAAGTGTCATTTTCAGTCAGAGAAAATAATCCTACTCTTCTTGATGGTCGATTACACTATTACTCTTGTATTTCATTTGAATTAATAGTATTTCAAGTGTCGAAAGCAATTTTCAATTCAAAATCGCAAAGTGTCGTCATAGTCTTCCTTTCGTTTTTTGAAGAGAAAATTGTTAGTATTGTAGCTTTGAAAAGATGATTCAGATTTGTACGTAGCATTCTTTTTGTCACTGACACATTAAGAAAGCAGAAAAAAATACATGCATGTGCATTTTCATTTAGAATGCTTGTTGATTTTCATTTAGCACACCGCATCTAGTGTGTGCTCTCTGCTCTATGTTGAAAGAATCTCACTTCTCTTTCCTCAGTAGCTAGGATTTTCATTTCAAAAAGAAGAATAAATGACTGTTTATCATCTTAGATTGCATTTTAGGAATTGTATATCTACATCACGTGGTCAACCTTAAAGGCAAACTTCTTAAGAAATATCAACTATAAAATAAATTCAATGAACATAAAAATGCTTTGGAACCTAACGCACAACATTTAGAAGTCTAGGCTAGAGACGTATTCTGGCGTCATAAAGCCTGGTAACTATCGCTTTCATCATAGGTTGGGTGAATCCTCCTCTTTGAGACAACAAGTGCCAGTACGGACTTGTGCTCCCACGTACCATCAAGTATATATTGGGAGACCACAATAGGTTATATCCTTTATCCTTAGGAAGCCATGTCTGTGCCCTATTGATCGTAATGCACTGAACACAACATTCAGGAAGATTGACTACCATACCGTAAAACGTATTCTATAGTTTTGCGATTGGTTTGGTAATCCCTCTGTCTAGATTTCCAAAGTAGTCTGTTTCATTCCTTTTCATACTCCTTAAAGGAAAAGGTCCATTTGAGCACTTGTCACTTCAGGCTCATTAAAAATCGAAGGCGACTAGAGTCATCTTTAGCTTTTTCTTGACTCTTTAAAATTGAAAAAGAAAGTTGTGTCAAAGAGTCATAAAATTTATTTTAATCGGAATAACATCACTGTTCCCACATTGGTCTTAGGTTGAGAAAATGGAGTCCACCAACGAACGATTTTCCCTTGGGGGAAATCCTAGTCCTTTCTCCTCTTGTGGGGATGTTGGTGCACCTCATATGGCCACATTGTCACTTCCAAGACTGACAATTGGCTTGCCAGTATGGCTTTCCTAGACCTATGTCGTTTAAAGCATTGTGATTCCTAAGCAATCAAATTAGCAACTAGATGATAGTAGAGTTACCTCCCAACCATATACTGCGTTCGTTTCTCCCTCTCCTTCTTCCTCTTCACTTGGTGAAGTTGGTGAAACTAAAAACCAAGTAACTGAGAAGAAGAAGAAAGGGAAGGAGAAGAAGAAGGAGCCAAAGGCAAAAAGGGGCAACCATGCATCGTCTAGTGAAAATCCACACACTGCACCATCCAAACCTAAATCTCCATGTGTCATTTGCAAAGGGGACCACTATCATCGAGATTTTCCTTGCATCCCACGAATCTTAAGGGACTGGTCTCTCCGCTTGCACAATCTAGTGTCCTCAACCTCTGACGATCAGGTTGAAAGTACACTGTCAACTAGTGAAAATGAAGTCTCTGGACAGAAAGGAAAATATAAATTTCCTTGTAGACTGTGTGAAGGCAATCATGCCATCCACCATTGTCCCTTCCTAGACGAAGCTAAAAGAGTCTTGGATAACCATCTCGCTTCATCGCTACGACTTCCTCTTGGATACAAGAAACTCTTGTCGAGTCCATCACTAGTTGAAAATCTAACTGACACACCTTTGTGGTTGGTCGAAGCATCTATCATTGAAGATAAACCCTCTGAGTCCACACCAGACCAAAGTCAACAGGTCGAGACAACAGTCGACCCAGTCTTGTCTTCAAAAGGTCCATCTTCAGATGATACTGTCATCGAAGAGAACGACAATGACACCATTCAAATTCTTTTCATAAACACAGACTCCGATGAACATGTGAGCAATCTACCCATCCCTTTACCACAGGAAGGAAGTTCGTCAAAGTCATATCTTGCCATTTATTCGGTCCCACCTACCAGCAACCTAGTTGTTTCCTTCAACTGGAATCTACTAGGCAGACCCCGTCTACCATCTAATGTACCATTCCAAATCATTGTACAAGCTTATAGAATGGTCATGGTCGGTATTATCATAGATGAAGGGGATTTTGTGAGTATCTTTTCCTCAACTGCTTGGAAAGTGATTGGTTCGCCATTTCTTCTGCCTGAGATGTGAAATCTGACAGGCTTCAACAAACGAAACAGTTGACCATTAGGGATCCTTCCAAATTTGCCTATAACTTTGAGAGGGAAAAATATTTATTTGAATGTAATGGTAGTCCAAGGACCTTTAGATTACAATCTACTCCTTGGACGTGACTATATTTATAACATCGGAGCCATTGTCTCCTTTCTCTTTCTAGTAATGTGTTTTCCGCATGAAGGCAGAATGGTCCAACTCGTAGACCAGCCTTCATTCCCCGACTCACACATAGCTAATAGTCAAATTCCATCCCTAACTAGTCTTTTCATGCAAGGAATGTCTCATCAATCTCCAGTCCATCCATCTAATGAGCACGAGTAATTCGGTGATTATGACTGAAACCCAAGGGGCATGCACCTTGGTCTGCCTTGGTAGGAAAACTTTGGGTATAGGGTAGGTTTCCGCGAGAGTCACCATTTTGTTATCGGGAAATCTAGTGTCCATTTAGAGTTGCTAGTCCCACTAAGACAGGTAGCTATCTTAGAAACAAACAAACTAAAGTTACTTTCGTTTTCCTTTATGAGAAGTAGATAGGAGAGAAGCAGAGAGTACCAACCTCAGTCTTTCGCTTGGCTCCTTGCTTGTTTCCTCTTCCCTCTGACAGATCGTTGCTACTCCTTCCTTGCCTACCCTACTTCACAGAGCACCTGTAAATTCAAAGCAGCATAATACAATCAAAGCACAAATATCTACGATCATAAACAATATAGGACCAGATATATATTGACCACACAAATGCATATATCAACTCAAACATACAAGAATCTGGAGGAAAACTCGAATAACTTTATTGATAGAAAGAGTAGAAGAGAGGATTACAACCCATTGATCTTACCCAGCATCATCCTCCCAGCATGAAAGCCCTTCTTCACCACATGAAAATATTAGATCACCCAACACTATGATGTTCCACCAAGAAATCAACAACGCTTCCGTACAAAATACAAGATTCCAGCCTTTGGATCATTGGGATGAGGGATCCATATATAGATGTTTGCAGGGGGGGTGAGTCAGCTTCTGGGATTTTTATTAGTGTCCTCTCTCTGATAGTTCTTGGTTCCACATGGAGATTCATGATCTCTTACTCATCCGTGGGAAGATTCAGAGAGGCAAGTGTCACAGGAGAAGTTTCTGGAAGATTCCATCACCATCCAACTTGCGAACTGTCTCTGCCATTTGTCTACTCTTTCCCATCGCACCCTATAGAAGGGATTTTCAGTATGCATCACATTTTTCGCATGTGGCAAGTGAGATGTATCACACCCTTAGCACTGAGCAGTTTGTATGGTCCAGTTTTGACTAGTTTTGACCAGTTTTCCATGGAGAACTTCTGGGAGATGATGTAATTAGCTGACCTTGTTCCTTTAGGGTATGAAACAACACTTTTAGGGACTTAAAAGCCCTTGGTTTATGGAGATATATGATTGGGGTTTCAGTGCCCAAATATGTCTATAACAGTTGCCCCCTAAGGCATGAGGTCATAAATCTTTTGATGTCAGGTGAAATGCTTTATCATGAGGATCCGAGGTTTTTCAAACTAGAAGGCAACCTGTAATAAGATACAATAAAATACATTATCTTCATAATATTTTCATGATCTAGATGAGGTGGGAATTTCCAGACTCATCCTTATAAATTCATTTTCATGTACATAGGACAGACAATTGTCGGTGTGGCAGACTGACGATTCTGATAGAGCCATCATCCTTTGATTTGGATGATCATCTGTGGAACATTGATGTCTTTATTTTCTTGAATATATCATAGCTCAAATGGATGAAACTAGATCCGGGGTCTTCAAACTCATTCAATCTTCACACGAAGTAAAAGTCAATCCATGTGAAAAGATGTTCTCGAGTCGAACATGGAAAGACATCGCCCGATTACAAGCCAATGATGTAAGTTATTAACAGGCATGAGAGGAATGATGATGACCCTAAAGGTATGATAGTACAATTCACGTAGTGTGAAAATGGGATTGGCATCAAACACCATGCAAAATATTTTAGTCGAAGGCCATTGATGTAAACCTATCGCCAGAAGTGAGAAACTTGCCATTGAGGCATGCGAGCTTCAAAGTACTGAGAGGGTTGTTCCTAGGTTGAATTCTTGGATAATGAGCTGACGTCGACAAGAAGTGACTCTTCGTAGGAGGGAATTGATGAATCCCACATCTACAACACAGAATGGAGCAAATGATTTTGTGGAGGTGAAAACGATCTAACGATACAAGGTTCACGGTGGCGGTCATGAAAGAATGAAGCATGAAGGGATTGCTGTGGATGAGACACAAGCTAGGTCAGTGAATTCTCTGAGAAAATTCTCTTAAACATATCGACAAAATTGAAATGGATTGGTAGCATTAACCACAAAAATGGATGGTACGGTGGACCAATGGTAGTATGACCGGTGAACGAAATAACCCAACCTGACTCAATCATGGTGATGGAGTGAAAGTGTCATTCTCAAGAGCGACTTTCTACCAATAAAGTTTCTTCAAGTTTTCTTCCCAATTTTTCCCCAGTCATTGCTGACCAGTACCTCTTTATTTTTGTCAAGCTTGAGTAGGATAACATATGATTGTTCTATAATTTTCCCTTCAGGTAAACCCGTTGCTATGTTTTAATGAGCCTAACGATAGTGAAACTCATTCTTGTCTGCATGAACAAGTTTGTCACTATTGGTTTTAACAAGTTTAACAACAGATATAACTCGGTCCTTTTTCAATTTTAGGGAGTCTAAAAAGGGATGGAAAGGAAACTCTAGCAATCCTTTTTCATCATATAATCCCTTAAGTCCGAAAAATATAAAATAATACGAAAGGGATTAATTTTCGATAGTTTTAACAAGTCGAACAAGACAAGTGCTCGATCTTTTTGTGTAATGATCCCTCAGGTCCAAAAAAATTAAAATCTAGAGGAGGGATAGTACCTCTGATAGTTTTAATGAGCTGGAGAGGCTAATTGCTCGGCAATATTTTCATATTTTATGAGTCATATGAAAAGAGCTTAAAGGAGACTCATTTTTTGAGGAACGAGTGATATTTTCGGGTAGCAGATGGTTCTAGGTAAGGTTTCGGACATTCCAATCATGGCAGTGTAAAGAATATGGCTAACACAATCACTTTTCGCAGTTGTTCCTCAAAAGGGGTAAACAATAAAATGGAGGTGTATGATTAGCTAAAACAGAGTGGACGTGATGGTAAGAACATGACCAAGGCTCAAAAGTTGATGATAATGTGATCGCAATGGTTATTTACTAGAGGTGGGTTCATTTTTTAATGAGCTTAAACTCTGGTGGAACATATGCTCATTGCTAGGTTTATTTTTTTAACGAGCTTGAACTTTGCGTAGAACTGCTTGTGGCAGGTTTATTTTTTAATGAGCTTGAACCCTGCGGTAACACTACTCATGGCCTAGTTCATCTTTTAATGAGCTTGAACCATGCGACAACATATGCTCAAGTTCAGTTTCATGTTTACACAAGCTTGAAATGAAAAACTATGCTTGTTATAAGTTCGCGTGCCCCCAGCATAGTGATGCAAATCGAGATGCATGCCCCCCAAGCTTCATTGCATTCAACGAGGTGGTTGGAATGAAGATTTACCTTCGAGATCTTCGAAAGACTCGACTTGGATTTTACGAGATTCTAATCAAAGCCTTTATTTGGAAAAGGAGTTGTTAATGAGGTTGACACAGTAAAAGAACTATCCTCATTACTCCGTGTTTCATTTTTTAACGAGGTTGACACGAGATAAGAACTGTCCTTGGAATCCACCATATTTACAGTATTTGATAGAAAATAAAAAAGTGAAGGATGATCAAGGTTGTTGGAATAATATTCGTGGTAATCTGGAAGATGGGAACGATGGTGGTAATGTTCCCATGGTGCCTCTCCTGTCATCATTGACTGAATGATTCATTCATCTGTAGAATGTACATGCGACCAAGGATTTGAAGAGGTGCCATATTCCTTAGACCTATCTATCCAAAAACTTGATGAGCATTGATTTGGGCTTTCCCCCCAGGCCAAAAACATTGATTGCTACAATATTTCTATTGGGCTTGGAGGCAAAGCCTAGTGATGATCCATGCTAACATCGTTTTCGGACACCTTCTGAAGAGAGGATACCATATTGTAGGTTCCTACAATGGCCACTTCTGCCAGATTGTTTGGAGGTGGTAGGGAAAAAGTACCCATCAATGTAGGGTCTTTTAGTAGGCCTACTCTGATATTTTGAAGTGACTGAGAGCTTTCGTGGATCATCGGAATGCTTCCTGTAACTTGTGAACTGTTGGGGAGAAATGTTTGTTGGTCGACGATTTTAATTCCTCCTTGGAAGGGAAATGCAATATTTTTGAAGTATGTCAACACAATTACAACCATAGCATAAATCCAGGGCCTTCCAAGTAGGATATTGTAATCGAGGTTTTCATCGATAACTTCAACATCAATTTCTACTGTTTTTCCCGCCAGTTCGACCTGCAAGTTACTTAAAATCCCATATGGAGTGTATGTTCATCCATCAAATGCTTTTAACGTCATTGACGATCACGACAAGGGTGGTGAGCCTAAATTTTTCTAGCAACTCATTGACATAATACATATAGATGCCCCCTTATCAATAATTGTTCGATGAACAGTTTTGTTGAGGGCTTTCACTTGAATCAGGAAAGTGAGTTGAGTTGGTAACTGAGGGTCATATCCTTTATGATTAATGGCCACAAGATTGGAATCCGTTGGATCAATACCACCTACTGCTGATAATAGAGCCTGCTTCTGGGAGGGGAAATTTTGTAGTACCTCAAGTGTTGACATAGCGGACGGCGATTGGGCCAGGTCCTCTACTATATTATAATTTTGTGCTGCTCTCGCATGAGGATTAAATGTCGATTTGTGTACTACTCCCTTTGGCAGCTTTATTATTAGCTTAGGAATGATGGGTGGAACAACTTCAGTCGAACTTATTGTCGAACTACTAAGTTGATCATTAGCCTTGTTGTTTGACAGTTGTGGATTCTCGTAATCTTTATTCCTTGTCGATATCAAAGCATAATTTTGATATTTCGTAATGGACAGCATAAGCACTTGGGATGGGGAAGCATTGTCACTAGCAACCAGATTGGTTCTTGGGTTTGGAAACGGATCAGTCAATACCGCTGAGGTTTTTGAATTCTTTAAGAAATTCCTAAGCTTAGCTTTATGTGGACAGTCTTTCATCCAATGATACTCATCGCATATAAAGCATGGATGACTTGGTTTCCTTTCTCCAGAAGGGTTTGCAGAAGATTTTTCAGGAGACGACTCCTCTTGTTTCTTCTTTTTCCCTTTCTTTTTATTCTTGCCTCATGGTTTCTTCAGTTCTTTGCCTTTGTCAGTCGACACAGCATTTACCTCTAAGGTGAGAAGTTCTTCATTTACATTTTGACTAGAAACCGTATGAGCTTTCTTTGATGTAGCCTTTACTGTTTTTGTGCTAGTCATACCTATCACGCCATCGCTGGCATGAGAGTCTTTGTTTGATTTAGGAGGAGGAGGAACAGAAAACTTTGGTCTGGGAGCATTAGGGATTTTGTTGTAGAGCATGCCAAACTGAGTATAGATCAAGTCTAGATATTGTGCACGAGCAATGACTAGCTCTTCAGTGACAACCCCTCCCTTTGCCACATCTTTTGTAATAGAAGGCAACAATGACTTAATAAACCATTTAGCTAGCAACTAATCAGCAACATATGTTTTTACCATTCTACAATGACGTCACCACTCATGAATATGATCAGATATGTGAGTGGCTATCATTTGCTTGAAATTGGTAAGAAGCTCTATTCCTGTTTCGTACCTTATTGGTAATTAAAAATGGGTTAAAAAGGTTGTGGCAAGGTTATTGAAGTTATTGAATGAAGCTCTTGGAAATTCGATGTACCATTTTGCTGCCGAACCAGTTAACATTCGCTGAAAAAGGCGAGGCGCAATCGAATCATCATTGAGAGTGTTGGATGAACACCACAGATGAAAGGTCATCACATGATTTGACAGGTCTTCACCCGAATTTCCATTAAATTTAGGAATATCTAACGGAATTTTATGAGGAATCACTGACCACCAAGGGGCATAAGCAATTGGATCGTTTGTTAGTCGATTTAGATCCAGTAACTCTAAAGTCGCCACAAAGGGCAACTGTTGATTCAGGTTCGGTGAGGCATACCGAAGATAAGATGGGATTGCCTGAGCAGTGGGTCTTTGCATACTAGGATAATGTATTTGATGTTGATAGCTTTGGTAAGGCTGATGGGCATAACCATTATGATATGATTGATGTTGAACATTTTGAATATATGGCTACCCATTACCCGTAAAGCTTTGTTGCTCAGGTCCTCAGTAAGCTTGTTGGAATTGCGGTTGTTGATATTGTACCAGCATTGGTTGTGAAGCCATTTGCTATTGTCCAATATTGGCTGTCTGACCAAGATGAGGGGTAATAGTACTTGTTTGAGCCTGGGTCGCTTCGATTAAGGAGCCATTAATTGGTGATTGTGGTTGTGTCATGTAGACAAGAGGTTGTTGTATTATGACCTGAGAAACTTGAGGTTGGCATATAACAGACAACACTTATACTTGCGACATCGTCACAATAGCCGGTGTAGTGGGCATATTCGACACAGGTAAACTTGGTTGCATTGAGTATACAACTCTTGGTTGTTGAGGCAGTATTGGCACCCAACCACTGGATGTAATTCTAGCATGATCCGAATTCTGTTGTGAACTCTCATATGGTTGTTCTCCCGGAGGGAACAATGAAAGGGCATATTGCCCCCCATATGGCGGTAATCTAGTGTTCAAAGGTAAGATTGGCCTCTGGAGACTGGACTGCCCAAATTGATATTTTTGTGAAGGATCAATTGTTTGAGACTCAACATAACAGATTCTAGATGTTATTCTGGATGAACAAATGGGAACAAACCATATTGTTGAAACAGTCCCTGGATGGACTCCATCTAGCATCTCTTTATTTATGGTTATCGCATCTCTATATTTATGGTTATCTCTATAATCTGTTGCGTTCCTGTTTAAATCCGGATCAGGCTTTTACAATTGATCTTTCTTAAGAAGTTTTCCTTTAAGGTTCACCATGTGATGTAGATATACAATTCCTAAAATGCAATCTAAGATGATAAATAGTCGTTTATTCTTCTTTTCGCAATGAAAATCCTAGCTACTAAGGAAAGAGAAGTGAGATTCTTTCAACATAGAGCAGAGAGCACACACTAGATGCACTGTCCTAAATCAAAATCAACAAGCAGTCTAAATGCAAATGCACATGCATATATTTGTTTTTTGCTTTCGTAATGTGTGAGTGACAAAAAGAATGCTAAGTACAAATCTGAATTATCTTTTCAAAGCGATAGTACTAACAATTTTCTCTTCAAAAAATGAAAGGAAGACTATGACGACACTTTGAGATTTTGAATTGAAAACTACTTCTGACACTTGAAATACTATTAATTCAAATAAAATACAAGAGTAACAGTGTAATCGACCATCAAGAAGAGTAGGATTCTTTTCTTTGACTGAAAACAACACTTGCGACACTTCCAAATCAAAACATGAAGTTCGATTAAGCTACATCTTTGCAAAGGAGAACTGTAAATGGCGAACAATACATAAAAAATTCACAATTATTTGTACAATGGAGGCTGAATAATGCAAAGGAAGGAAGTTTCCACAGTGGTATACTGATCACAGACAACAAAACTCCTAAATAAAGCTGAAGAGAGTGAAGAAGAAACCAAAATCTAGAGGCAGAAACAGTCTTATCTAATCATCACACCTGTAACACAGGGAAACAAGGATGCATCTCACCTACTGCACACAAGAGGTGCAATGCATCTAGATTGCCAAAAGGAGAAGGTGCGATTGTCCAGGGACAAGACTTGAACTTGGTTTTTGGTCACACTTTGCAGCTTAGTTTAGGGATTTAGGCCGAGCTAATGATAGGTAGTAAATACAAATCATAGGGGCTGATCTAATGAGTTTACTTGAGCCACCACCAGGGCAATTAGGATGTTTGCAAATCAATTGTTCAGTTTATAAACAAAACCTAGAGATCGACTGAAGCAGCATTGATCTACTTTGCACTTGCATAGCAAATGCAGTTCGAAGGCTAACTGGCTTAACTTCAGGCTCCGTATGTAGTTTATAAAGCAAACAAGCTATTCGGTCCCCAGTGGAGCCACCATTTTGTTATCGAGAAATCTATTGTCCATTCAGAGCTGCTAGTCCCACTACAACAGGTAGCTATCTTAGAAACAAACAAACTAAAGTGATCCAGGTGGATATTGGTGGCCACCTACCAAGTCCATCTGGACCCCCATCATTGTCTCTTTCAGCATTTTCAGTTTCCTGAATTATAGCACAACTTACTATTTTTCGCAGTTTTTCGGGTCCTGAACTTCCGGAGCCGTTTTGAGGCCCTAAACGACGTTTTTTGGGAAAACTGGGAGCAACATGGGTCCATGGACTGATGTTGCTCTTCCCAAAGTTGTAGTGCTCAAATAGATCTTTCTAACGAGCTATTGTATGCGTCAAATGGAGATCGTATGCCAAAGTTACGACCTCGGGAAATTGATGTACCAATTTACCCAAACGGGGCCCACAATTTGGCGTTTCATCTTTCTAGGGTTAGGTTTTGGGATGTTAAGGGTTTTCCATTGTTTCTCAACAATAAATAGGCCTTCCAGCCTCATTGTAACACAGTTCAGAGGCATGTAGCCGCCACATCTCTTCTCAGAGATAAGCTACCATCGCCCTAGCTAGTTTATTTCCATTTCTGTTTGCAAGCATATTTCAGTATTTTACAGTAATGAAAGGAAGTATTATTTCTGCTGCATCTCTATATGTATGGTTATATCTGTAATTTGTTGCATTCCTGTTTAAATCCGGATCAGCTAGACCCTTAGAGTTTCTAGAAAATTTAGGGTTTATTGTGTTATGTATTGAATCCATAGATCTCTAGGGTTTGGTAGGGTTTATAAGCAAGAACCTTATGATGTCCTAGGAATGAAGCCCTAGGTATATGTTTTTCCGTCTGATCGAAACCCTAGCCTAATTGGAATATGTCTAACTTTAATGTTTGGATATTTGTGTCTTGGGTTCCCCGAATGTATGTTGTTATGATATGCTTGTGCATCCTAGATGTGTATATGTGCTAACTGTATCGTTAATGCTCATTGTTCTAGGGTTTGTAACTAAGCCCTAGTAGAAGTCTAATATTCTAGGATATGATTATGATGATGAATCTAGGGTTTACAACAAACCCTAGTAGAAGTCGGTCATATCATTGAAACCTTAGATTATGTTGTGCTTGTTTTTTATTAGTTGACATCTACGGCTTAGTATCTCAAAGATGAAATCTAGGGTTTACAAATCAATTAGTTGAAACCTTAGATTGTGCCGAGATTGGTTTTGATTGTTAAAGCTTAGTGTATGGAATCTAAGGTTTTCATTAAATCCTAGTAGAAGTCTAACATATGAAATCTAAAGTTGTTAGATGCATTGTACTTGTTTGAAATGCTTCTAGGGTTTGCAATATGTCATAGAAGAGTCTACCATACCTTTGAAGGAAATATTGAAGTCCTAGATATAATGAGGTTGCTTTAAAGACAGTTGCGTGTACACGCGAGTTACCTTCATTGAAGTAGCGTATATAAATTTGATTATGAAAAGAAAAAAGTTATTGATTTGATTAATACCGATTCCCTCCCTCCCCCCTCTCAGTATTATTTCCAACACCCAACAGATCAATACCAATGTTACAAAATTACGTAGACCAAAGCCGGAATTCTCATCATGACTTGAGAAGCAAATGGCTTCTAATTTATAGATAAATCCTCCAAGTGGAAAATAACGACTAATTGGCTTGATCCCCGTCAAAATAATCTCGACCATTGATAATCGCTTGATGATCTAATAATCTCCACCGTCGAAAATATTTATTTTGAGGAATTTTCAAATTTCTCATAAAACCCATTTTTTATTAATCCAAAAATCAATTTTTTGGTTTAATTTCCTCAAAAATTTAACTGGCTTAACCACCAAGGTCCAAGGGCTAATTTTTTCTTAAAAAAATCATTTTTGCCTTTGTGGGGGACGTCCAAAAATTAACTTCTTTTTAACCTACGAATTTTTTTTGGTCATTTTCCACTTGGTGAAAATAATTTCTCAAAAAATATTTTGACTCTAAATTAATTAATTTTTTGGCTTAGGATTAATTTTATTTTTGCCAAAAAAATTAATTAATTGACACGAGAGGGGATTGATTATTAGTCTACCCATTGATTGGACCATCCCACTGGTACCAAAAACAGATCAGTGTGGTCCAAATGGGGCCGACCCACCAGACTGCAGCAGCGCCCCAGGATTAGTTCCACCCCAGGGAGGCGCCGTAGAACTTCCAGGCGGCATCATCGACAGCCCAGCGTATCTACAAGACAACAGACTTTGACAAACTTCCCTTAGTTTTCTTCTCTCGACCTCAGACGTTAGGAGTAGGGAATAGTCAGGGGATCCCCCCCCCCCCCCTCTTCTTCCTCTTCTTCTTCTCTTTCATCTCTGTCTCATCGCAGCGCTCTGCTTCAAAACCGAGAGCTCCTTGCTACTTCATTTACATTTTTGATGTATTTCCTGCTTTTAAAAGAAATGTTAAAGGGGACCATTTGGTCCACCGACTTGCATAATGTAATCATTGTAACCAACAGTCCCGTTGACCTACTATGGTCATTTGTTGGACATTAATAAAATTATCTTATCTTATCTTATCTACCCTCAAATATTTTAACCATGGTGTCTAAGTATGAAGGACCATGCACTAAAATATTTTTTATATCAGATATTACAAATTCAATCCTCAAAGAGGATATACCTCTTTACCCAATTCTGCGACACAATATGATCTAGTAGACCAAGTGATTCGTAATAAAATAATTTAGCCAAATAACTTAAATTATTCTCAAACCACTTTTACAAAGACTTGATATAACATTAGAACTCACCTAAGACTCTGTCAATGAATTCCACCCTAGCTTTAAGGTTTAAGCAAAAGGAAAAACCATGTTGATTATCCTTGTTTAAAAACACACATAATGTGGTGAGCTTAAAAAAACTCCTAGGATGAAATTCCTCACCAAAACCAAAGGCTTACCTAGGTTGTTACATAATTAAATGGTCGTACTAGCAACATTTACATTACAATTTGCAGAAATTGGGTTTACAATGACATGACAAGTAGTTGGCTGATGATTTTGATTGTTGAAAAAAAATTGTACATTGCTTCCTTAGACTTGTGACAAAATAGGTGCAACATGACTCTCACACAAGCTGGAATCCCAGCATCTTAATGACATAGTCTATATTTACTACAATCTTCGATTGTGGCTAAGGCAACTTCAAAATACACTTAACATGGATGTCATCATGTTGGATGTGATTGACACCATTGTTGCATGGAGAGTTGAGACCAAAGGCCTATCATGGAATCGGTCTCTAACTGGTTAAAGGAAGACGTAATAGGGTAAAGAGAGGTAGAGAAGGAAGGAGAAGAGGTGGCTATTGAGAAGGGGATGGCTATTGAGAAGGGGAGTGAGCCAACATCATCACCTTCAACTTCAAGGACTCTAGCAAAATGAGTTGAACTTCACAATAGTGCCAATAGAGGACCTCAAAGTCTACCTCTTGCTACTTCTTCTAAAGGACAAAAGAGTCCAATGCCAACTCCAACGCTTTCTTCCTCTAGAGGAAAAGCCATTTCTAGATCCTTTACCTTCGCCCATAAAAAGGGCAGAGGAAATCATTAGTCTATGAATCTAATTTTATTGTAGATGACTCATGATAATGAGATATATTTATTATATTTTTTGTTGATATTTTGATGCTAAATACTCAAGACATGATTCAATGTTGATGTGTAATGTAGCACTAGACATCTTATACAACTTATATATTAGTTATATTTTCATATTTATGTGTCAATGCATTTATTTGATGTTGTTGTTGCTTGAGATGTTAAAGAAATTGAAAAAATGAATTTTGCTGATATTTTGCAATATATTACGATATTTTCCCGATATTTAAGATATTTTGTTTTACTGAACCCTAGCCATATTTTTGCCAACACGATGTCAATGCCAACAATATTCATTATAGTTAACTTGCATCCTTTTCATTTCTGTTTTTAAATAGGATAAAATTATTCAACCTTGAAAATAACCCAATGGATAAAGGATGTCCTTAATAAAAAGGAAAAAAAGATCTGCACGTCAAATATAATACTTTGGCTTAAGAAAAGCATGGATGATACAAGTAATACCAATATCGCATCAAAAGTTGTGGATTGTTGCATACAGGTAACTACGGCCTACATTCTCTTTCAAGTCATTCAAAGGCATACTAACAAGCTTTTACAGCTCACCCTCACGCCTCCAAAACCCCCATTCATGACTTTGCTGGATCTCTTTCAGGGAGGATGATTCAAAAGTGCCCCAATTACTAGGACCACTATGACCAAATCGTTATGAGGAGCAACTCATGATGACTGAAAATTCATAAGTGGCCAGTGCAAACCTCTCAAGTGATAATCTGAATATATTAACTATAAACTAAATGGCTCTCTAGGTAAAATACCTGGAGAGTGTACAAACACTCACACAAGTCCACTTACATTGAATCAGATGAGCCTCAAATATATAGGCTTTCACACTAACGGGATGGTTTCAACCACTTCCTAGATATTAGGATATGATGTCTAAGATTAGGGTCTCAAACCTATCATCATCATAACAATAATCTAAGTTTAGCTTTCTCCATTACTTCCAGCACTCCCCCTTAATGGAGAAAGGGTACTGAACAATAACATACGTCTGCTGGTTTAGTCTCAGCTAGGCTTACAATTGAAACATGAAAAAACTTGGTAGCAGAGGTTTTCATTTGGTCTTTTTGCTTGTGAGTCCACGCTTGGTCATCTTGAGTCGAGGCTTCATCTTCACTTTCCTCGCCATGAGGTAGTGATGTATCTTCTCCTCATTTCTTCCCCAGTGATGGAAAGCTTGAATTCTTATTCTCGCCCTTCTCAAGATTATGACAGGTCGGATAGGAGAATTTTCCCTCTCACTATTTCCAGTGTCAACCATCTGAACGTCAGCTATGATGTTTTCATCATTCATTGATGTAACGTCTGCACACACAGAAATATTAATGAGATCATCACAATTTAAATTCTCTCCAACTTTGTCTTCTTCTGCCACGTCTTTGCAATCAGCTTCATGTGGCTCGTCCAATTGATCTTCAACACTTTGTTCCTCTTTACAACCTTCCTGAAGATCAGCTTGTGTGTGTTCAATCTCAGGATCTTGCACAGCAGACTATGCCTCTTGATTCTCGTGGTCATCAACAGAACCACATTGTTTTTCTGAAATTTCTTCTGACTCGAACATACTACTCATGCTAATGCCTCCAAATGCCCACATGAGAAAATCATCATCATCAGAATCAAAAATTTCTAAAAATATAGACATGTTGTTAAAGTCCATCTTATCTCGCTTTATCTTGCTTCGCGATTTCTTTTTGACTCCACACGGTCCTCTAACAAGCTCCAACAACCCCATTACCACGCAGGTGGGAAACTTCTCCCTTTGGCAACTCTTCAACTGTAGAACCTCATAGACTGTGGCTTATGTGCCACGTAGGTCTCAGTGCCCTCAGCTCTGGTGACAAGCAACAAAATGACCTCTCACAAGCTAGAAACGCTATCAATATCTAATTCTGATGTATGTAAATAGCAATTTCAGATAACAAATATTTCTGAAGATTGGTTCAAATCAGCAAGAACTTTCGCATTTTCAGATTTTAAATTTGTGAAGGCTATTATTGTTTTCATTCTTCTCTTCTGAACTCAATTGTTGTTTGAAACAGGAAATGGTTTTTGTTCACCTTAAAAGCAGCGCAACCATGTCGCTGTCACAAGCTCTGGAACACGCCTAAACAACACGCTGCCTCCACGCAACTTTCTTGCTTCACCGACTTCACTGGGAATCTGCTTTACATGCCTCAATCACGATCTCCTCTATGCCTATGTCAAATCGGCTCCAAATCCATAAAACTCGATCTCACCGCTCAAACAGGTGCACGTTCTGCCTACACAGGGTAACTGCGCCCATGCAAGTCAATTATCCAGCTTGATCTACACGACCCTTGACTCGACAGTGCAATCTGTTGTGGCTTACGGTGCAACAGCACGCAACAGGGATGCCACTGCAAGGCAGTCAAATGTCTTTGCTGCTCCGATCACCTCCGATCAAATCGCATGTACAGTGAACTCCACAGATCCGCTTCTCAAAGAAAAAAAAATAAACTAACGCAACCACTCTGGTTGCCAAGCCGCCATGTGGAAAAAAATGAGTGCCAACAGGTTTCAATAGCCAGCCAACAAATAGTGCGTCAGGCACATCCAAATAAAAAAAAAAATTAACCAATCTTTGCAAATCTACAAAGCAGATCTAAACCATCCACTTAATGAAGAAAGTCAACCAACGTGAAATTTAGGTTGAAAATACCTGTTTATGTGTTGCGCTAATTATGCGCTCCAACACGCTAGGGAGAGGCTTTCGCTCTCAACAAAAAAGATTACACAATACACCTTCAAGGAGTCGACCTCTCTTAATACTTAATAAACATCACACAGGCCTCTGATCCCATGCAGATAGCAGCCCACCACGCAGCAAGGTCGGCACCATTTTACGCCAAGCCCTCTTGTTGATCTGCAAAATAAAAAACCGCGCAAGTTTTTCCAGTAAATTGGCGCGATTTTCTCGCTGACATACGCGAATCAGCACTATTCCGTGCCCAACCCATGCGACGCTTTTGACTCAAGCGCGTCGGGCAGATTTTTCACTCAGCGTACAAGTTCCTCTGTCCTATAGCTCTAATACCATGATAAAATCTGAATATATTAACTATAAACTAAATGGCTCTCCAGGTGAGATACCTGGAGAGTGTACAAACACTCACACAAGCCCAGTTACATTGAATCAGATAAGCCTCAAATATATAGGATTTCACACTAACGGGATGGTTTCAACCACTCCCTAGATATTAGGATATAAGGTCTCATATTAGAGTCTCAAACCTATCATCATCATAACAATAATCTAAGTTTAGCTTTCTCCATTACTTCCAACATCAAGCCACTGTAGAACATGGGTGCCTAATCAGCATGTACCATGAATTTCCATTCGAATCCCAAGTTTTGCCAGCTCAAAATCAAAACAAAACAAAAAACACGGAGCCATAGGGGACTGAGGTTCAGGTCCAACCACCATTTGCAGATTTATCAATTTGCACTAACTTGGAGCAGAACCAAAAAAAAAAACAGAAAAAAACGCTTCTAACTCAGCCTCTGTGCAAGCACAATAAACAGCAGGGGAAATAGTTGGCAGTTAATCTAAGATCTATGTGTGCCTGTTATATAGGGTTTCCTATACACTAATGAACACATAGCTTCCAAGTTCCTACATATCGATGAATATGGTGTGTGGAATACCAATAGATACTATGCTGCGTAAATTTACAGTTCAAAGCAATGCACAGAGCAAAAACAAAATCCTTTACAGCTGTCTGTGAAACAATTGTCAGATGTTAAATATAATAACCCAACAACAATGGATAATCATCTCAAAACAATAAGAAATTCAGAAGGCCGTTTGTAGATTTACAAGACATTTTATGCAGAAAACATATTGAATTGCCTAAATCGAAGAAACCAGATGGGAGTTTCAGTTATAAATCTTTGTATGGTGAAGTTTGTGGATGAGAAGAACAACTTACACGGGATTTTCTCCAAGAGAGGAGCAGCAACCTCCCTCAGAATCCATGCAATTATTAGTGAAAATCCAAAGAGCCCACAATAAGCAAGGCGAGCTGATCTTCGTGTGAGTGTCCCTGCCAGTGTACATAGCCCACAACATCCACATCCCAAACACATCTTTGCTTCTGCTCCTGTCTGTGAAAACCAATGTCTCTGCCAAAAAATCTATGATACCACCTGTATTTGTATGGATAGTTTCAGATATAGATGAATTTAGTTGATGAAAGAGCAATGATAACAAATTGAGAAATGGGATGAAAACAATGCTAAACTCTTGTGCTGGGTTTTTGGTCAACCGCACACCCTATGATTACAATCAAAATTTTCTGTGCTGCTAGTTTGCGGAATATGACGGTGCAAAGCTATGAGGATATGGTTTGGAATAATTAATGGATCAATCTAGAATTTTAAATGATTTTCTTGAGGAGTCGGAATGATCGGAGTTCCGCTCAGATTGTAATACTAATGTTTACAAGTTTGAATGGTAGTTGCCAGTCACATTTGTGACTACACAATCTCTGGATAGACATTCAAGCATATACGCATGGTAGGCATATTGCCAAATATATTAAGGTATATGACAAATCATTTGTCATAAACCAACCAAAAAGAAATTACAATTTGAAAAGCCCATTAATTAGATTGCAATTTTGATATCCGGGTGGGTTGAGGGACTGTGGATCACGTCATAATTAAATGAGTGTTACTGATTAAAAAATTGTTGGGATGAAATTTTTGGTTTCTAAGTTATTAATAAAATATAAAGTGGGAGAAAAACCATTTTAATTTACTTTTATTCTATATTTTTACATTATTATAATAAAGTATATTTTAATTAAAATTAATTTTAAATTAAGTGTTCATATTTCATCAATTTTATTTTTATCGAATGTGAATGCAAGTCATCATTATTGTATTAACATATTATTTTTTGTGTAAGTTTTAAATTTAAAGAGACAAAGAACTCTTACATTATTTAAAAGACGCCAAGTAGGGATGCTCTATTTTCGTTAATTAATTTTTCTATATATTTTTTAAGTTAAAGATTTTTTTAGGGGGGCGGGGCCCCGCTGAAGAAGCTATATATTGTCAAATACATTCTGTACATAGTACATACATCACTGGCCATGGCCCAAATACACTGCAGCGCAGCTCCGCATGAATCGATACCGGTCGGGGGTGTAAACCGACCGCCCCGACCGTTACAACATGCACTCACGTGCAAGTTAAAGATTATGTTCAAGGCTAAGTGGGTTTTAAATTTGAACAAACAAATTTTAATATATAGAATGATTAAACAAAGAAGGAGGTAAGTACTATTATTAAGAATAGATTTGTCAAACAAATTTTCATATATAAAATGATTAAACAAACAAGGAGGTAAGTACTATTATTAAGAATAGATTTGTCAAGATTGATAGATCTAATTTAAGGATTTTTAAAGTATTGTCTAAATAGGGAAATGATTTGATAGTCCATGGGATTGAGCTTAATGGATTTGCAAGCACAAAATTTCATGCTCCATCTCTCTCACTCAACATTGGGTCTAAAGTTGGTGATTGAGGGCCTTTATATCCAGAGGAAACATCCTTTGTGAACTCTGTGAACTAATTTGATTGCTTATTGGAGGGGGAGCCACCAAAGAGATGTCCTTTTGGCTTAGAGAATTTACAAGCAAGGAATGCAATAAGCTAATTGGGCACAAATCTAATGGTTTAGAGAAAGAAGAAACTAGAGTGAAGAGGAAAGAACTTGCATTAGTAAACTAGGGGGTGTAAGGTACCAATGCATTAAACGAATGAAGCAAAAGTAAGTTTGGTGCTTAATGAAGATATTAGGATGCATCCAGTTGTTGGTTTGGCATACATAGTCCTCAGGGTGATTGATCTCAATCAAATACGCACTAAAAATTTGAATGGATTATGGCTAGGATGAATACAAAGTGTTTAACCATTCATGAACTCTTGGCAAATTTCATGTCTATAAAAGTTAATGATGAGGTAGGATTTGTGGTTGACAATGTGAAGGGCCCCATACTTGATCAACCAACTATCACACCCCCACATAATGCCATGTTGTCAAAGTAAAAATTGAGAAATATTAATGAGAGAGGGAGACGGAACCATTCATTGGAATGTTGCCTGAGAAAGAATAAAGAGAAGAGAAATGTTAAAGTTTGGGGAAACTAAAGAGTTGGGGACAACTAGCCTGCATGTTGACCTAGTAGAACCCATTATGTTATCTATAACTGAGACAAAACAAGGAGTTATTTGGTAGAGAAGAGAAGAAACGCTAAAAAAATCTCGATGAGAATATAAATGTTCCAAATATCCAAATTGAATATAATTATACAATTGCTAAGAAATAAAGACTAACCATATCCATTCAGAGTTAAGAGCTTTTCCTTTTTGTTTCTCCAAGATCATTTACATTGTTCATTGTGTTGAAACCCCATATAATTACAATGTTCTAATTATTTGTTACACTCTAATGTATTGAGTGAATTTGTGTTATAAGTAAAGCCATACATTGTATATTACCCTCCTCTCAAGCCTACTCTCTTGGCCACAACAAATGGCTACACTATACTATTAACTTAGGGCCTAGATGATATCAAGGATGGAGAAATCTAAGTTGTTCAATAGAGTTACCAACCCAAGTTGAGTTTCAAAGTTTGGCAATAATCAGTGCTATGTATCCTTCATTGATCATTAGGCATGTAAGGGCACTGGTATTCACTCCCTTAAGCTTGCATACTACTCACTTGTTGGGTTATTCGCTCCATCAGAGTATTAATTTTGACATGCACTCTTATCCCTCATGTAAATTTTTAATGACCTTTTTTTTAATTGCCCTTTGCTTCACCTTTTATATTTAATTTTGCTTGTCATTTAAATATTATATGTGATTTTGTTAATTTTTTGTAAAGAGCATTTATTGTTGTTAATTTTTTGTAAAGAGCATTTATTGTGAATACAAAGTCAATCTACAATCACATTTTCCAAAACCATCATATTGTAAAAATGTATGTTCAAACAACAATAGAATCACAATGCCCACTTCGAAAAGATCAAAAATGTCAATTGCAATTGCAATTTTATATCAAATATCAATAAGCCTTATCTTTTTCAGTTTAAAAATAAATTTGCACAATTGCATGTGGGCACTAGACAATTCTATCAATACCTGGTCTTTTCTTCTAAATGTTTAGTTTTACCCTATGGGATTGTAGATGTGATGGAGATAGGGACTATAAACTATATAAATTTTAATCATAGGATCCTGTGAATTCAAGGAACGCCAATTGCATTCGAAGACAAATGTAAATTACGATTTGTATGATGGGCATGTCACATTGTAGATCATGGAATGGAGATGAGCTTTTCCCAACACACAACATGCTCAAAAACCCAATAAATGATGATATAGTATGCACCTCTCTCTCTCTCTCTCTCTCTCTCTCTCTCTCTCTACTCTATATATATATATATATATATATTATATATATATATATATAATATATATATTAGCTTATTCATCAAGTTGACATTTTTAAAAATTAAGTGATTTTTTTTATTAGTTATATTTGACAATTAAGTAAAGAAAAATGACATATTATTTCTACAGGAAACCCTAGGACCCTCTGATCAGATCATTAAAATTCTACATACTTTACTTCCTGGCTAGCACTTTCAAGGCCTAGATGTTGTGGGTAGATCTGAGGATCTTGTAATGCATATCAACCCAAAATCTATCAAAGTGATATCCTCTTGGGGTGGCTTGGGTTTCTTGGGCATGGATATTCTAGCTGCTGAATTAGGAAAACACATCCAAATCATTAATATCTACGCCCCCAACCAAAACAAACTTGCATTTTGGCAATCTCTACTGGCTAACTCTCTGATCAATAGTGCCACCATCATAGGGGGAGTCCTAGATTTTTCCATTGGGAATGAGGAATCCTGGGGTCATCACTCTCAGATTGACTCCCTCTCAGACCAGCTAAGCTCCCTCCTAGACCAATATAGGCTTATAGATGTACCCATGAACAAGAAGATGCCCACATGGCATAACAGGCATACTGGTGATATTGCCCTTGGAAGAAGGTTAGACAGATTTCTTATACATGAAGAGCTCCTCCGATCCCTAGCCTTATACAGACAATGGGTTGGATCGGGAGGTATATCGGACCATTCCCCCATCTACTTGGAAGTGACCGGCCCTTTCAGGAAACTTAGGACCCCTTTCAAATTTAATTCAACATGTTTAAAGGACCTCGACTATATCAAATTAGTCACGGATTTCTCGCAAGCTCAGCCTCCCCTCATAGATCAAAGAAAGGTTGCGGATTTCTGTAAGAACCCGAAACAACTCAAGAGATTAACCATTGACTGGTCTAAGAGAAAAAAAGAGAGGGATGAACAATCTCTGGTGGATATTGAAGATCAGTTGGCCTCCTTAACTGATGACAATGGCCTTGGCTACTTATCCAATGAAGCAAAGCTCCGCCTTGTGGAGTTGGAATCTCAACGATCCAAGTTCCTTCTGGATAGGGAAGAATTATGGAGGCTTAGAAGCAAAGCAATTTGACTGCAAGCTGGGGATGGCAATACAATTTTTTTTCACAATTATGCAAATGGAAGGAAAGCCAACAACACTATTTGGCAGATGCCCATGGAACAAGAGCGATTGGCTACCACTCACCCTCAGCTCGCCCAGCTAGGAATATCCCACTTCAAGC
Source organism: Pinus taeda (assembly GCA_000404065.3). Classification (NCBI taxonomy): domain Eukaryota; kingdom Viridiplantae; phylum Streptophyta; class Pinopsida; order Pinales; family Pinaceae; genus Pinus; species Pinus taeda. The sequence continues at coordinate 205,398 of APFE030743322.1, forward strand.
AACTTTTTAAAGCCCCCTCTCTACCTGAAATCACCAATCTTGCTAGTCACCTTCCTAGCTACTTGGATCCCAATGGCATTGAAGACCTTATCAAACTTGTCACCATGGGGGAACTTGAAAGCACTTTAAAATGGTTCAAAAGGGACAAAATCGCGGGCCCGGATGGCTGGCCTGTGGAATTTTATATTGCTTTCTTGGACATTATTGGCTCGGATCTGCTTGGAGTGATCGAAGAGAGTCAAACTCTCGATCGTATATATGCCCCCCTTAACTCCACCTATATAGCCCTCATCCCAAAATTTGACTCCCCCTCCTCCTTCCATGACTTCCATCCTATTTCACTCTGCAACTGCCTATACAAAATTATAGCTAAGATCATAGCCAATCATATTAAGCCTATATTATCTGAACACATCTCTCAAGAACAATTCGCCTTCCTTCACCACAGACATATCCATGAAGCCATCAGCTTTGCCCAGGAAACCCTCCACTCTATTAAATTGAGAAAGCTCAAAGGGATGGCACTCAAGATAGACCTATCCAAAGCCTTTGACAAAGTAAGCTGGCTTTACCTAAGAATGATTCTCACTCATCCGGGCTTCCCTCTAGAGTTCATTAGTTAGATCATGGGTTGTATTACATCTGTATCCTTTGCAATTCTCATCAATGGGTCAGCCTCCCACTCCTTTCAGGCGGAAAGAGGAATCAGGCAGGGATGCCCCTTTTCTCCTCTTTTGTTCCTCATTGTCATAGAAGGCCTGAATAAACTTATAGATTCAGAGAAGCGATCTGGGAGACTTGGGGGATTGAAGATTATTGATCACTTCCTATTGACCCATCTTCCTTTTGTGGATGGCATTCTCATATTACTCAATGGGAGTGTACATGATATCATTACTCTAAAGGAGTCATTAAAACTCTTTAGTGTCACTACAGGAATGGAAATCAATAGGGAAAAGTCCACTATATCTTTCTCTGAATGCTCCCAATAGGAAATTGAACTCTCTCTACAAAATTTTCCTTATAAAGTATTGGATCTATAGACCGGACTGAAGTATATGGGCTTTAGGCTCAAAGCGGACGGATACAAAATAGCTAATTGGAATTGGTTGATTATAAAAGTGGAGAAACATCGCTTCCTATCCAGGGCAGGAAGACTGATACTTATCAAAGCAATATTAGAAGCTACCCCTGTTTTTTGGATGTCTTTGGCTTGGATCCCCATGGGGACTCTTAATAGAATCCAAAAAATTTGCAGGCATTTCCTGTGGAGGGGACAAAAGGATGGGAAGCCGCATGCCTAGGTCAAATGGAGCAGAATTGCAACACCCAAAAAATGGGGAGGATGGGGATTAAAGCAGCTTTTGGCTTTTGCACAAGCTCTGGCTGCTAAACAAGGCTGGTTACTCCTGAACCACAAGAGTCTCTGGTCGGAGGTGGTCTCCCACAAATATATCTGGCCCAGCTCCATAATTCAGTGGATAAGACGACCCTCTTGGAACAGAAAAGGTGTCTCAGTCATTTGGAGGGCCATTCTAAACACCTTGTCTATCATCAAAAGAGGTCTTATCTGGAAGATTAAGAATGGGGCATTAGTGCGCATTGGGATTGATCCCTGGACCAGCAGTGGGAATGTATATCAACTACCACTGGATTTGATCACATTCCTCAATAACATTGGTATCATGTACATAGCACAACTTGGAGACCATCGAAACGCAACCTTTCTTCAACAAGCATGGCACACTGGTGCGGAATGGAATATCCTGATTCATTGGGAAAGACCATGGAAAAATTATCTACAAGCTCTATCAGAATCCCACGTCCGACTCAATGAAGACGAGGATGAACTAATTTAGGGTGTTTCCAAAAAGGGTCATTACTCATCCAAGCAAGAGTATAATCTCATACAAGCATAGGCTAAACAAGATAGACTGATGAGTTGGTGGACTCACTTATGGAAGTTAAAATCTCCTCCGCGCACAAGATTATTAATGTGGAATATTATCGAGGATAAAACACCCACAGGAACTAATCTAAGGAAAAGGCCTTTCACAAGACCTACTTGGTGTGTACTATGCCATCAGAAGGAGGAAACAAACCAACACTTATTCCTCACATGTACTACTTCAAAACTTCTATGGACGCAAGTATTGCTATCTCTTAATATCAACCAAAGCTAGCATGGTGCAGATATCCCAAGTGCCTACAACAACTGGTGGGGAGAAGCAACAGATCCAAAAATCAGAAACCTGTCACTACTGGTCTCTTGGCACATATGGATGGAATGCAACAACATCATATTCCGGGATAGGCACATACATTGGGACTTGATTCCACCAAAAATTTGCTCGGGCTCTGAGGAACTCCCAGCTGAAGATCATAACAACAGACCCAGGATCATCACCCAGGAACAGATCGATAAAACCCGGCCCTGGGCTTATTTTGATGGGGTTGCACAAGCCCAGGGTTGTGGGGGAGGCATAATTTTCCATCTATCAAACACACATTTTTTTCACATATGCATGGCTTTGGGAGAGGGCACAAATAATTATGCAGAGCTGATCACCCTTTGACACTTGATACATTTTGCCATTCTTAAACATTGCAGACACATCCAAATATTTGGGGATTCCAAAATTGTCATAAATTGGTTTAACAATACAGCTACATGCCATGCATATACTCTAAGAACTATTATGGATGATATTGTTTTTTTGAAAACACATTTTGGTCATATTTCATGCACTCACATCTACAGGTAGCGTAATGAAAGTGCGGACAAGCTTTCGAAAGAGGCAACACATCCTCGTCAAGGAGAATGGTTGATCACAGAACATTCACTGGAAAGAGTCTACCAGTACTTTCACAGGCCATACATAGACCAGGAACTTCGGCCGGTGGATAGCCCCTAAGATCAACAACACTTTTTGTCTATTTATTACAACTTATAACTTGTAATTAGTACTTTTTGGGTTTCTAAACAACGATCACCCACTGGTGATATTTTGGTTATGTAATATCATAGATGTACAACACACCCTACTGGGTCTACATATTACCTTTTTGGAACTATATCAGCTGACTAAGGTCACAGTATTTGCATATGCCTATGGGCATCTACAACATGTAATTTTCAACAGATAATGGAAATTACGATATTTTCTCCCCAGGAAAAAAGTAAAGAAAAAAAGAATAAATATTTAACAATTAAAGAAAGAAAAAGAAGTGAATACATATCAAATTTAACCACTATGCTTCCTCACTCTACTCATATTCAATCTAACCTATAACTCTCAAATTGAACACTGAAATGGAAGTTACAACAATTTTCTCCATTATTGGTGTGATAGTCTAAGTAGTAATTATGAGGATAGGTGTGTATATTTTCATTAGGGGAAGTTCAATATAAAAAATGGGCCTCAAAATGAAAAATGCACTAACAAAATTAACTTTAAAAGAACCAATAGGATTTAAGATGTTGATGTCATCCCTAGGGATAAGTAATTTTGAAGCAAAAAGAAGAAAACTACATTTTTAAATCATTTTTTTGAATTATCTCTACAAATTTACTCAAATTTTATGTGTGGACACTTGTTGGATGTAGAATTATATTTTTTCCAACAAGTGCCCACACTTGAAATTTTAATAAACCTATAAGGAAATAAGTAAAAAATACAATAAAAAAATAGTTTCTTTTTCTTTAAAAGTTTATAACTCTTATTTCATTCTTTTTACTATTATTTTAATGTTTCCTTACGGAGCCCATTTTAAACTTCAAAATTCCTCTAATGGGAATAGGACTTCCAAAAATTTAATTTAATTATCAATAGTTATTAGGTGGATGGTAAGGGATTTAACCTTCACATAATATTCTAGAATGTTCTTAGTAGTAGTCACAAATCAAAAGTTGAGAATTATCTAAAAAATAGTGATGTTATTTCTACCCTTTTAATTAAATTGATTAATTAAAAAATGTCATATGAAAATGAGTGATGGTTTTTTTTAGTGTGGCATTAGTAAGTCATGGTATTGTAACAAAGCCTATTTACAAGTTAAAAATATCCATGCTAAAGTGGGGTGAATCTTCATGGTTAAAATCCTTGTTATATGTTTTTTTAAATGTGTATATGTTTAACTGGGATTTTAATTCTTCTGATAAATAACAAGGCCGCATAGCTAGCGTTCACCACCACTTAGTTTAATAAATATTTTAATGTCATGATGTGTTGTATGTACTCCAAACAATAATAAAATTGTAAAATGAGTTTATATATAT